>JAFBJT010005672.1:67074-120345 GCA_016785325.1 Chascanopsetta lugubris
GCTGGGCTTCAGCCAGCCCCATTACACTCCAGCTCTCGTCAGATCATAATACTCCGGAAATATAAAAATAAATTGGAGAAATTAAAATGGGAGAAAATGAAAGTGTGATATTTTCCATGGAGAGAGAGAAAGAGGTCTTAATTGTGAATTTACTGCAAGAGCATGTCTTTTACTCAGTTTTTAAAATGATAGTTTTAACCCGTGGCTTTGGTCGGGGCTCATTCTGACATGTAAAAAACACTGCTGACACAAACACAGGCGCCTACCACCTATCACACAGATCAAATGATCCTGCAACAGCTGAAGTGTTGGCGCCATCTTGTGGCCGTTAGTAATAAACTGACAGGCTCAGGTTAATGAATATTTGACTCTTGACCATGGTTGGAAAACTATTAAAAACAATTTAATAAATAGTTATATCGACAGTATTAATAGCTTAATTGGATTAACAGGCTCAGTGTGGATGAATCAATATCAATTGATAGGTTAATATCACTAATACTATTATCTGTGCTCAAGACTGTCTCTATACACACACATATATGAATGCGCACATACATCAGATAAAAGTGTATATGCCCACAGCTCCTATAGATTAGGGTGTCTGTGTTTTTGAATAGGTTGCACCAAACTCCTAAGAATCAGATGAGCTAACTTCTTTCCAATGGAAACCACTGGAACTCATGCACACAGTGTGGTGGAGCTTCCACGTGTTGTTACCTGACGTGTTCATCAATCAATGGGACAATAATGAGTTTGATACCATGCAAATGTCAGTAAATCAAACTGCATATAGAGCCGCACGCACATGTTGGACTCTCCAGTGTCGTATATCTGCCTCATCACATCACTGATTGATAGATCCCTGTGTCTGCCACTTCTTGAACATCACATTTTGCACCATTTCATTCAAACTTTGCTTTGGTGACCTCCCTCCATGATTTAGTTTTTGAGAAATACTTTCACAGCCTCTGGTCCTGTTCAAATTTCACTTCTTTATCAGAACAAAAGAATCACCTCGTGTCTCAACATTTGAGATAATACTGTGCGTGAGTTGACCTGGCGTGACCGGAAGAGTGAGACTGCGGGAGGAGAACAACACACCCAGAGCTAACTCATACAGTGTGGGTGGGTGGGTTAATTCATACTTCATTTAAACATGTCACTGTATTTTTCATTTCCCCCATAATTTCATAGTTGGGTTAAAAATGCCCTCACTCCTTCACTGTCATGCTGGAAAGGGACATTTGCTTTCCAAAGTATAGGTCAGTGTGAATTTTATTTTAGCACTGAAAATACATATCAAAGGAAAACATGAAATGACCCATTTCCATTGAAATCACCAGATTAGTATTTGTATGGTTTTACCAATTCATGCATTATTTTATCAAATATGATCATTTACCTTGGACCAAATGCATCACCCTTAATCTAACATTTATTGTGCAAAATGTAAGTATGTTCCATATATGCAAATACATTACATTTATATTTGACTCATAAAAAAAACATGCTCTGTCACACACTGACAGGTGTGTGTGTGTGTGTGTGTGTGTGTGTGTGTGTGTGTGTGTACAATGATATAAAGTGCAACATGCTGAATTCTTTGCTGATTATTAATAGGAAATAATACAATGTTCCATGTTTAATAATGATCTGAAGTCTCAACAGAACATTTAGTATTGCTGCAGAAGAGTAATGGTGACTGTGTTGACATTCCAGTAAAAATCCACTTCTGCTGCCTCCACAGACAAAGTTCATCTCTGTGGTTATGTAAGAAACATTCACTGGACAGTGTGTCAGCCAAAATGGGTGGAGAGAGTTGCACAGTATAAAGACTGAGGGGGGAACAGTGCCCTGACTCTGTGTCCTGCACATATCAAAGGTAATTCAACTTTGAACAATGGAAGTTTGCAGTGTGATTTTGGCTCAATGCTTTGAAATCCTTCTATCTGTGTGTGTGTGTGTGTGTGTGTGGTGTGTTTCAGGGATCAGACATGGCTGCAGAAACCAAGCAGACTTGTTACGAGGGCAGCGCCGTCCAGAGCTTCGAGTTCTACCTGGAGCAGTCAGGCGAGCACGAGGCCATCCTGAAGGGTGTGCACCGCGTCCTGCCGGCAGAGTTCAAAGGGTACGCTCAGAGACTTCCTGCTATTTTTACACCTCAAACCCAGACTCCTGCTGCTGCAGCCGAGAGGCTGAGTGGCCTCTTTCTGTCTTCGAGGGCTTTTGGTAGGAACGGGATCATTTAGCTTCAAGACTGAGGTCTGGGCTAATTACTTCTCACAAAAGTCGGAGAATGTCTTTTCAAAGGGAGATGGAATTCGCAGGCGTATCTGGCAGGCACAAAGCCGCTTGTGAAGTCGTTTCCATTGGTCCAGAGATATTTTTCTGCTACTTCATTTGCCCATATCACCAGTGTATCTCACAGTACAGTGCTCCAATTTTTGCATGACATATTTCTTTAAATATCATTTTGCAGAATAATACACATGATATAATTCTAAATGTAATTAAAGGTGCTTTGTGTAAGATTTGGTGACAGGCGAAGTTGTATGTTGTATCCATCACATCACCCTCACCCCTCTGAGCATGCAGGAGAACCTATGGTCGACTTCAATTGTCATTAAAACTCAAGAGATCTTTAATTCATCCGCTTTTTCTACTGTAAAAACATGGAGGACCCTCTCCTCATGTAACTGGTCATTCATGGGCTCATTTAAGGGTGATGGAAAAAAACAAACATTTAGGTGATTATGAATAAATGAAAATGTTAGTATGTAATTGTTTTGTAATATTTTCAGAAGTTATAAAAATTACAGAAATGTTACACACTGCACCTTTAATCTGCAGAATTATTTTGTATGACTGTGCCTTTGAACTTTGGACTGTGATGTTCTTGTACATTTCTGAACAGAATTGTGAAAAGTGTTTCGGCAGAGTCATCTGCATTCAAATGATAAGAAATCAAGAAGATATTTCACTAACTGCACTCAACAAATGTTAATTTATTCTCACAGTTTCTCCCTTATCTCGATGTGTTTATGTTTTGATGTAGAATCGGAGCTGGGAGGAGCAGCCTGGATGTTCTCGGTGTGGGAAGTGGAGGAGGTAGGTGATGGGAAACAGCTGCTACCATGATGTTGCATTATAGCAGAGCACAGTTTGTGCAGTTAGATGGATGGATGGATGGATAGATAGATAGCACTTAAAATAATCAAATTAAATACCTGCTTCTTCAAAATGTTATATAATGAAAATGATACATACAAATGTGTAAAAAATAAATTCATATAGATACTGTTTCAAAGTGTCCATGCTGACTCTGCACTTTTTTTTGAAGTGTTGTGTACGTCTGGTGACTCTGTGGTGAATCTGCAGGTGAGGTGGACGTCCAGATGCTCTCATTCCTGCAGGCGACGTTCCCCACTGTTCCCATCACCGCCGACGTTGTGGAGGGCAGCTCCAAGCTCACAGACAAGTTTAAAGGTATCAACACCTCAAAAACACAACACACACACACACACACACACACACACACACACACACACACACACACACACACACACACCACACACACACACACACTATAGATGAAGTTGTTTCAGCTACTCTGATTGAGTGACATCTATCGGTGAAGTCGCGTGTTGAAGCCGAGTACCTCTCACTTCACCCACCATTATTTATTGTATAGGACTCTATAGGTCTGGAGTCATGAAAATGATTCATGAGACACTTTTGAAAACTCATTCATAAATTCACCTCAAACTTACAAACTTGACTTTTTAACAAAGACTTTGAAAATCAAAGGGGTCTTTCCGCTGTGATGACCATGTTACAGTCAGGTCATACTCCGTTTGCTTGATTGTAGTCCACCTGTGTAAGGGTGAATTCATTGGTCAGTGTTTAGAAGTGTAACCCAAGAGAAAACATCCAAACAGCAGAAGTCCTGCATGGTAGTTCGATGAAAGTAGACTCTGAAAGTATGAAGCGATGTTCCAACCAACATTCTACAGACTCTAAGGTCAGGCTCTATCTAATATCTTAAAGCTCCCTTAAGAAGCAATTTTGGGACACATGATCCGTGAGTGGCTTTTGTTCGACCTTTAGAGAGACAATCACCTGAGCCACAAAACACTGGAGCGGTTTGAGGACACGTCGCTGCTTGTCAGCGTTGCTGTGAACCGGTTGGACAGCAGAGGCCTTGAGATGACAGTTGTTCCAACAGTGAGACTAACTCGCACAAATCCAGATTTGCGAGGCTCATTTCATTTTACATTGTTAACCGGAGAGTTCGATTTTTGCAAAATCCTATAAACATAATTTGATATGTGTAGATCAGGGGAGTCCAAGTCATTTTAGTTCAGGGGCCACACGCGCCCTCAATTTCATCTCAAGTGGGTGGGACCAGTCAAATCATAGCTTTGTAACTTATCAACGACTTTTATTGGAAAGTTCCCATTAATGTCTTTTCTGTCATTTTTGCACTTTGCCAAGTCATCTCACGGGTCAGAGTAGACCCTCGGACGGGCCGCTTTTGGCCCGTTCTATAATCAAATCTGCTATTTAATAGAATGAGAAAATTGAAGGAATGGGACCTAAGTACTTTTTGAGGCCACGGCTTGTAGAGATAGGACCCAACATGATGGTGATGAGATCAGCTTGCTCACATGTATTGTCCTTTGTATCTTCACACTGCTTAAAGGTGCAGTGTGTAAAATGTTTTGTCATTTCTGTCTGTACATGAAAATGATATACAGACATTTTGACAAATGTAAAATTACCTGAATATGATGTTCTTTTCACATTACCTCAAAATAAGCCCTTTGATGTATATTGGTATGAGGAGCTGGTCCTCTTTATGGGGGCTGCCATGTTTTTACAGTAGCCCAGAGTGGACATACTAAATGTCTTTTGGGCTAATGTAATGTCTACCATAGGTTCTCCTGCACGCTCAGAAAGGTGAGGATGACGAGATGGATACAAGATGCAAATTCACCGCTGGAATCTTACACACTGCACCTTTAAAGTCCTTTAATGCTCTCTCTGTTTCTGTAGCGTTGGTGGCAAAGACTCCCGGCCTTCAGAACATCCCGTTCGCCTGGCACATCATGCACAGCGAGGACTACGAGAAACAAGAGAAAACCAAGGGCGACATGAAGAAGTTTGACTTCATTCACATGATCCAGGTGCTCTTTCAGACATTCCGCTTTCAAACGATGTAACAGCCAAGAGGCTTCACTTTCTCAAAGTGAAAGTCAGAGTAGAGAGTAAACTGTGATGGGTTGTCTGTGTGCGAGCAGCGCGATTTATTAGGTTGTCACTTGGCTCTACAGTTAGTCATACATCATTTTGGGAGCAGTGAGCGCTTGCATGTATTCTGTCTTCATAGTGGATATTGAAATTAATGTTCACCACTGTACCCCCCCCCCTCTCTCTCTCTCTCACTCTCTCTCTCTCCTGATCAGATGCTGTATTATGTGGATAACCTCAATGACACCATCAAGTTCTTCCACAAACTTCTGAAAAGCAACGGCACACTCATGATTATCAATGAAATAGGTGAAGTACAATAATATATTTTTTTAACGTGTATTTAGGTCATTAACCTCAATACTATACATTGCACATTCATAAAACCATATATCCACTCTTTTGATGAATCCTGCAGAATCTGCCTACATAGGCCACGCCCATTTCTGTCAGATTAGTTTGATGCAAAACGTACTTTTTCGAACTCCTCCCCCGGTTTTTGTTCAAGTGGCAAGAAACTTGGCACAGACCGTCTATCCAACTTCTTAACAAAAGGTTGTTCGAAGAATTTTGAATTTTCAAAAACGAACCATGAATGAACAACTTCCTGTCATATAGCTAACTCAACAGGAAGTACACCGTATCTCAAGAACCATTCCTTGAGTTACATTGAAACTTCATATTGGAGTTTGTTATACCACCCAGAGACCATTTACAAAATATGGACTCTGGATTTCTCTTTGTTTCTGTGCTGTCCCAGCCGACGGTGGCTGGGACACCCTGTGGAAGACCTACAAGAAGGAGCTGTGCGTGGACGCCATCACAGAGTACCGCTCCTCAGCCGAGGTGATCGCGTGTCTGAAGAGCCAGGGCCTGAAGTACGAGGAGCACGTCTTTCACAACACCTTCGAAATCACCGAGTGCTTCCATCCAAACAGCGCCGTCGGAGGCCGTCTGCTGAATTTCATGACGGCCAAGGATGACTTCCGTCAGTCCGTGTCCGAGGACGTCCAGGCAGGGATCTTAGATCTGCTCAGGAACAAATGCAGCACGGTGCAGGACGGCAGGGTGATGTTCAACAGTAATTTGAGTTGTTTACTGGTTCATGCCTAATGTTATCCTCACCTCGTTCCTACTGATCACATTGATATTTTAACCTCGCAGTCTCTATTGGCTAGGTTTGTCCATGTTTGAAGGATTTCTAAACACAAATCACTATTCTTTACACTCTATTCGTTTTCTGAAATCAATAAAAGTAAGTTCAAGACTGATCCGTGTGTGGCTTGAATCCATGTCATCAAATTTTAAATCATTTTCAACATTTAAAGAAATTGAATACAATGACAGTCCATATTATAGCTGCTGAAAGAGCCTCGTCTCAAGAGTAGATTCATGAAATAAAAATTTAAATAAAATAAATACAACAATCTGTGAAATTCTGTTGAGTGATGGGGAATGAAAAAAGAAGGAAAACATTAAAGGTCTAGTGTGTCGGATTAAAGTAAAATTATTAGCCATTTTATTGACAGAGATGGAATTTATACTAGTCAGAAATTAAGAATTTAATCAACATATAATCTCTTTTGTTGTCATTACCTCAGCATGAGCGCTTTAACATACATCTCATGTTAAATATGAGATAAAAGCAATGTCTACCATTTGTCTCATATTTAGCATGCACTGTGTTACATGCTGACATATGTATTTATTTAAGGTATAAGTGTATTTGGGAAATGAAGTACAGAATAACACTTGATTCACTATTCACTGAATGTTGTTCTGTACAAATCAGATAATCTGAATTATGTTTGATCTCCTCCGAAGTGTCAGGGTTGCGGAACCTGATCTGAATGACAGTGGTTCATCGACTCTACATGGGTTGATGGGGTGATTCCTTTCTGTTTGCTTTCTCTTATCTGTTCTCTTCCTTCCTATCGGACTTGTTTCCTCCTGTTCCGTCACCCGTCATGCTCCAGCCATATTTCCCACGTACTACACAATTTGCTCCTCTTCCTCTCTCCTCCCCAGCTCTTTGTTTTTCCAGGAGGCGGAGCCAGCCGCTCTCTCTGCTTTCATTCATGGCCTCTTTTCACCGTTTTGCCTCAGCTCTTGTTGAAACTGGTTCCTTCCATTCTCCATCAGGATAACTTGTTTCTTTGGAGACGTGTTCATCGCTCAGAGAGTTTATCCCAGTGTTTGCAGTGTGTGAGGCACCACTGAGGCCGTGTACAGAACAGAGGGGCACTACTGCAGCTGACCTGCGCTGCTGTGACACAGCAAGTGTTGAAAAGTGTAATGATATTTAGCATCGCACGTAGTACTATATATTAACCACAAGATCGTCCTCTTACTGACTGTAAGAGGACCATATGATATATTGTATAGGTAGTACCGCACATGCAGTACCCATGGATATATATATATATACATATATATTAAAGTCCTCTGTCCCAAAAGACAAGATACATTTGCTTGCAGATGTTGGATGTGGCAAGACATGATGGTGTAATGGTCTGATTCACAGTTGCTAAATCAGCAGTTTTTGGGTTCAAGTCCCTGTGTTGCCTAAGCTTGTGTTGTTGTTTTGAAGTCCTCTGTCCCAAAAGACAAGATAAAATGCACACAGAGAAGTTGGAGGTAGAGAGACATGGTGGAACAGTGGTTTGGTCGTAGGTTCAAATCCAGGGGCAGGTGGTTGTGTGTTGGGTGGTTGCTTGTTCAGGTTGTTGGTTGTGTGTGATAGGTGAGTGCACTGTGTGTGAAGAGAATGAATTAATTATTAGATAAATGAGAGATAGTTCCACAGATGCGCACAAGGGGCGCTAGTCATCAGTGCAAAGAAACAAGAAGACAACAGGTGGACATTTTGTTCAATTTTTGGATGCCACACTAAACTATGACATTTTTTGAATGCCATACTATCCTGACAGTATTTGTTTCATATTTTGGATGACCTACTATACTATGACTTTTTTCATATTTTGGACGACATACTATACTATGACATATATTTTATTTTTTTCAATTTTTGGACAGGGAATGCTTGCAGGCCTTAGGAATAGCAAGACATGATGGTCTAATGGTCTGATTTGCAGCTTCTAGTTCAGCTAGGTTCAAGGTCCTGTGTTTCCTCAGTTTATGGGTTTCTTTTAAAGTCCTCCATTTCCTCTCAGCATTTTTGCCACCATCTTAAAAAACACTGAGTTATTGAAAATGATGCAGGTGATTAAAAAAGTTCCTTGTTGTTTTTAAAGTCCGCTACTGAAGATTTAGAATTTGTCACTTCAAATCTGATGAAACCAACTTGTATCTTTGATGTTGTTTGAAGCAACACCTGAGACAACCCTGTGTTCACTGACTTCATGTGGTTCTTTAGAAGTCCTCTGTCCCAAAAGATGGATAATGCACCAGGAGAAGTTATAAGTAGTGAGACATGGTGGTGCAGTGACTTGGTTCACAGTTCCTCCCTCAGCTGATTGCCAGTTCAAGTCCCTGTGTTGGTGAAACCTCAGAGTATCTTTTAAGTCCTCTGTCCCAAAAGACTATCACCATGATAGTGATGGTGTATTTTTTTTAAATTCCCTCTCAGTATTTTTGCCACCATCTTGGAAAACACTAAGCTACAATTTAGAACATTTCTGCTGTTTTTGCCATTACCCAAAAAACACTTGGGTAATGGCACTTGTCAACATATCTTATTGACTTAGCCAACACCTTAATAAACAGTCTTTTTTAATGTTTTGTCCCCATTGAGAAAAATTATTTTCCCTTTGAACGTTTCTTGTCATTCTTTCTTTTTACTCCCCACGTGTATCTTTCACAACAAACAACAAATGAAAAGTATCACACACAAACTCTGAGTCTCTACAAACACTTGACACCAGCTGGATTTGACCTTGCAACCAACCAACCCTATTGAGTCAAACCACTGCACCACCATGGCGCTGCACACTTCATCCTTTGATTATATTAAGCGTCCGAACTGTGATAGTAATGGCATACTGGAGTAAGTGGTTTTAAGTATATCAAAATCATACTATGATAAGAGCTCCAAATAAAGATTCATAAAAAAATCTATATCTTGCAAAATGTTTTTTTTTTAAATCATGCGAGAACAATCTGTTTAAATTCACAATATTAACAACAACAGTAGCAGCTGTCTAACACTCATGGAGGATTTGGGGCCTCTTGTTGGTATTGTAAGCCAGTGTTAAAGGTGCAATGAGTAAGAATTCAGTCATTTTTGTCACCTCTAAAAAATTACAAAACAATTACATCCTAACATTTTATAATTTATAATCACCTGTATGTCTTATTTTGTTCCATTATCCTTAAATGAGCTCATTAATGAACATTTATGAAAAACCTCAGTTTCTTACATTAACTTTGCAGACATTCCACTGGCAACACACACGTTGACCTCTGGTTGTTTCAGATCAGGAGTTGGTGCTGGACTTCAGGAGGAAGAAGGTGGAGCTTGCTCCTCTTCTCATCCGAGGGGACCTGGTAGAGAGAGTCAGTGACTTCAGGTTCCTGGGCACGTACATTTCTCGGGACGTCACATGGGGCACCAACACCAATGCCCTTGTGAAAAAGGCACAGCAGCGGCTGTACTTTTCAAGGTCACTGAGGAGGGTCAACGTGTCCCGGGACCTGCTGTTGTCCTTCTACAGGTGCTCTGTAGAGAGCATCCTGACCCACAACATCCTGGTGTGGTTCAGGAGCAGCTCTCAGGCTGACAAGAAGGCCCTGGAAGGGGTCAGGAAGTCAGCCCAGAGGACCATAGGGGTACAGCTGTCCTCTCTGTCGGACCTTTGCATCACCAGGTGCCTGCGCAGGGCCACCAGCATCACCTGTGACAGCCTGTTCTCACTGCTGCTCTCAGGGAAGAGGTACAGGTCCATCCAGGCTCGCACCTCCAGATTCGCGAACACCTTCTATCCGAGTGCAATAAGAGTGCAGAACACACAGTAGCTGTGTGTCCAGCCACACCCGTGCAATATATTTATATTATTCTAGAGCCACTCTGCTGCACTGTGTACAGTGTGTATTGTATTGTATTGTACATTGTACATTGTACCACGTGCTCAAGCTGTAAATATGTTAGATACATTTACAGATCCTATTCTATTTTTATTATTTTTATTTTGTATAGACTTTCTTATATTTCAGGTACCCCTGTTGTTTCCCTCTTAGCACCACCAGAGTTGTCTTTCAATCTCGTTGTACATTGTGTATAATGACAATAAAGGCATTCTATTCTATTCTATTCTATTCTATTCTATCTTATGTCAGCATCTTTACACACACACGTGGATAAAGTTCATACTTGAACATGACAGAACTTCACATTTATATTGTCGTGAGTTTTAACCGTTATTGAAATTTTTAGTTGTTTTTAAAACAATTTTAATCTGATGCTAAGGTAAATTTTAATACAGACCGTTCAACTGAAGGATAACATATTATTACGATATTGTTATTGATTTGAATGTAGATTGTTTGTTTTTTTAGTCAGATCCCATTTTTTCATAAACTTGAAAACCCACTCTGCTCTGCTCCTTACTTGTAAACAAAGTCCACGCTCCTGTCCCTCTGGGTAGAATCACTCTGTTTCCTGGTTCTGTTTTTTCTTCTTTTACGGAAAAACAGCAGCAATACGAACCTCTGGCCTCATATACGCCCCCTATCATGGTGCAGGGGTACTGTTTGTCTCACCTGGTGCCTTTTCACTGCCGCTATCTGTCTGATCAGCACAGAAGTTTCACAGAAACTGGTAGATGTTTACAGGTACAGGCCAGGTACGTATATTAAGTTAATACAGTTTGACTACTATTTCAAGTAAAAAAACAAATAAAGTATATGACTAGTTGATAAAGAATGATGTGCAATAACAAAAGGAATCCTTAGAATTTAATGGACCAAGTTCCTTTCCATTTACTGCAGTTCACTATAAATTCCAGCAGATAGAGCCACCCATCTGGATATTCAGCTGGGTCTATTCCAGTGCTCTGCCGTGGAGTCTCCTGCAGATGGCGCACCGGTCTCACACATGTGACGTACCACTGCAGCTGAGAGTGGGAGCACCAACTTTTATTAAACATGAGCACAAAAGCAGCATGTTCGATTGTGTGGGAAATGGTTCCATGTTCCCACTCCGCAGTAAGAGTCACACCACGTCGTGTGTCTGCACACACTCAGAGTCACGTCCAACCGCAGGGGCCTCGTCTCCTGCCGTCCCGCAAATGTATTCTGGCTGCTCATTTACCTCATTAGCTTTAATAGGTCAGTAATTGAAATTCATCAGAAATTCTTGTCAGTGCACTCCCCCCTGATGTCAGCCAGCTCCCGGCACCTGCTCGGGCGCCATTACCGGGGGTCCTCGCCGGGGCCCTCTCCTATACCGCCGGAATGACAGAGCATTAGTCACCCAGATAATCAACCCCAAGACATTGTTTGCCGCTAATGCTCATCAAGAACTATTTACTTCGCCATGCCAGTTGGTGGCTTATCGAAAGGCAAGAAGTTCCTCGGTGTGATGAATGTGATGAAATGCCGAGCGGATCGTCTCGTTTTGCCGGGTGATTGATTGCGCGGAGAGGTACCGAACAGCTGGATGGTGTTACTGTGTTTGCTGGGGTTTGCTTTTATTTACCGTCGCTGGCGAGCTTATTAGCCGATGACAAGACACATTTCTCCGGAGTACCTGATGTGCATTTCCCTGTATGGAGCTCAGCAGCAGAATAGTCTGCAGGAGGAGGACAGACACTGAATCCATGCCAACGCCTCACGTCTCGGCACGGCGGACGGCGGACTCTGCAGCTGTGCCAGAGTTTAGACTTAGCCGTGGGAAGCCTCCGGTCGAGAGAACCCATGTGGTCAGTTATCAGAGCTGAACCTCCAGCCAGTGAGATTTCTATGACCATGATTTCACTCATCTTTAAAAAGGGAACAGGCTTTGCATTCAAATCTAATTATGTCCTGAGCTGAGCTTGTTTCATGCAGAGAAGATGCTTTTCATTTAGAGAAAGAGTCACCTTGATTGTTCTGGTAGAGGTTTGATATGTAGAAAATGTCATCAAACAAGCACCAGTTCTGTTTGGATGTTCATGATACAACACATCAGCATTATTATATAGGAAGGTTTCAAATGAGGGGGCCATGATTTAAAGAACAGACCAAATACATGTCCAACATCCATGTAGAGTTTCTTTAAGAGGGCATGTCAGTCATTCTATGTCTAATATTAACTCTATAGTTTGGATTTAAAAACATCTATTCAGTTATTTATTATATTTAACCTTTATTTAACCAGGGGGGTCCTTTGAGTTACCATTTACAATAACCACCCGGCAAAGAGGCAGCTCTTTGATGACATGTTGAATATTCTTAGTCAAGTATGTTGTGCCATTAGAAATTGTTCTTAAAAATAAATTAACTGCAATTTCATGGTTTAAAGTTTTACTTTTCAAAGTCAACAATGACAGGTGCATCTCAGGGGCCAAATGAATTTCAGCATGAGCCACCGCGCCCCCAACCCTGCCCTTGAAGCTGCCCTTGCATTACACCGCCGTGCCCCATTCAAAAGCACTGTTAGGCACAGTGTGTGGGATTTCGCAACATCTAGGGGTGATGTTGTAAGTAGCACTTAGGAGGACCCATGGGGACAATTAATATAAAAACTCCACAGGTCTGTGTTTTGTTCATTTTGGGATTCTGTAAAAACATAATGGTGTTTCCACAATCAGTGGTAATGAAAAATAAATGGATCATTATCAAATCTCAGCATTTTCATAATTGACTTAATTTTTAGCAAAACAACTTTGATGTTTTCTCTCAGATGTTCTATTCAACAATGTGACATTTAAGTATATCCCATTTATTTTCTTAAATTACATTCATCTGTTCCTCCAGATAACCAATTTTAGAGTCTTTTTAAAAATTACCACACCAAACAACTGCAATTAGGATGAAATTGTGGCTTCTATCTGCACATTTGAGATGGTGTAAAGGCATCATTTCTTTGTAATTGCATGTTCACAGTTTTGCCAAACTGACTCTGGAGTTGTCGATCTTCTTTAAAACTGCTCCTCTGTCCTGGTTGTCACTGTGTGGCGAGCCGGCGGCGTGCCAGCGGCGTCCTCCATCAGCCTCCGTGTCAGCATTTAGACCTCTCCAAGACGAGAGCAGGACATAAACTGGCCCTAAAATACATCACACACGCTTTAATGGGCAGAGGCTGCGGCCCCGGCTCTTGAAATATATGGCTCTGATGGAACTGCTGTAAATGGCCGGCCCCTCTGTAGCCTATATATTTTAGTCTGAAAGAATCAGCCCTGTTTAGCCCACAGTGTTATACGGCGGCGTCCTCCGAGGTGCGGCAGAATATCAGCCCGTGATTGACGACTGAGGATTGTTTTTTTTGTTTTTACGTCAATTGGATCAATGGAAACACGAATGGAGCTCAGGAATTCCAGTTTCCAGAATCCAGTCCTGTGAAACTCTGGTTTAAGTCAATCCGACGTGATTAACCACAAATCAGGAAAGGGGCGGGATCACGGCGGCTCGGCTCTAATCAAGTTTACCTTTGTCTCTCTCATTAATCTAGCGATTCAGAGCTGTACAGTCCAATCCTCCGGACAGAGTGTGAATGTGGAGCAGTGGCACTGATAAAGACTGGCACCGTCTTTATTCTGCCAGGCCTGAAACACTGTCAGTAATTGATCCCCTCTCTGTTTAGCACAGCATCGTGATCAATTACAGATTACAGCTCAAATCATACATTTCAGGTTAAAGGCCCTTTGATAGCCTTGTTGTTACTGAACGTTGAAATGTAGTAAATACTTCAGAGGAGTCTGTCAACCAGCGATAACATATGTGGGAAACAATACTGACTCTGAGCCATCCTCGTTTTAAACCCATATTTGCTTATTTGATTAAAGAAATGAGGAGTCACGTGTTAGAGTTCCTGAGGGGAAGATCCTCCCTAATTACACCCAGTGATGTTAGCCCTTAACAAACAGCCTGACTCCCCCCACACACTGCAGTGTTTTGGGGGGGGGGGAGTCAATTTATATGTTTTTCTTTATGGGATGAGGATATGAACTGACTATGCCTAACTTGACATAAATTGACATCTAATTTATATATATATATATATATATATATATATACATTAACTCAAATATTAGAAGTAACTGCCTCACGTAACCTATAACCTGACTTAACTTCCTCTGATGTCACGAAACCTAACCCATACTTAACCTAACTTAAGCCAACCTAAATCTAACATTACATAATTTAAACCGGGGTAACCTGCATCTGATCTAGCCCATAACCTAAATCTAATATCTCAATGTTTGATCCTAACTTAACCCAAATATAACCTGAATACAACTAACCTCATCAAACATAACACCAATGAATGAAATCAATCTAACCAGCCTAACCTGACCTACTACTAACTAACCTAGGTTTATCTTAATCTTAACCAAACCTGATCCAGTTTGTAAAGATTATAGTGATGTTTGCATTGACGGCGTTAAGTGACAGTGTTTTGCATTTGAGTAATTCATTTCAATTGATGAATTTCAAATGTGGAATTACATACGTGTTTGCCTCTCATACATTTCAAACACTTTCTTTTGATCACAGTTCAAACACATTCAAACCAAAACTGTCTCTTTCATTTCAGCAAAAACCTTTACTACTCTAGTTCATTAAAGGTGCAGTGTGAAAGATTTGGTGTCATCTACTGGTGAAATTGCATGTTGTATCCATCACCTCACCCATCTGAGCATGCAGGAGAACCTATGGTAGACTTCAAATGGTCGTTAAAACTCACAAGATGCTTAGTATGTCCACTCTGGGCTACTGTAAAAACATGACGGCCCCCATAGAGAGGACCCGCCCCTCATGTAAATGTATATCAATAGGCTCATTTAAGGGTAATATGAAAAATTAAAACATTTAGGTGATTATAAATTCATGAAAATGCTCATTTTCAACTCAGTAATAGTTTTGTAATATTTCTACAAATGACAAACATTTCTGAAATCTTACACACTGCACCTTTAAGATATTGATCATAAAATTTGGCAACATCATCATAGAGTTAAAGTGTGATTTTTGTGATTCTGCGACAAAGGTCGAGAGTAGAAATCAATAAACACTGATCAAATATCTCTGTCCCTGCCTGAAACATCCCAGTGACACACATAGTGAATATTGCCCCATGTTTGTTGTGTAACAGGCTTCAGTTGATCCCTGTAGGTGTTTTCCTCTTCACTGTTATTACTGAGGATGGTGTCTGTGCTGTTTGGCTGTTTGGTGAACTGATACAAGATTCGCATTAAAACCCATCATGACAGAACAATCCTCCTGCCAGAGGTTCGAACCAGTGGCGGAGGATATTTGTACTTAATCCCTGTCATGGGAAAAAAAAAAAGAAAAAGAAAATAAGACTTTACATTTCCCCGCAGATCTACTTTGGCTTTATTATTCCTCTACACATTAATCAACTTGTATCTCATCCTCCTGATTTTATTAAATGCTGGTTCTGGCTCGCATCAATTCATTGTCTCTTAAATATCCTCTCTCCCGTGGGTGCCAAGCTTGATTGTGCATAGGAAATGAAGTTGGAAAGTTTTTCTGCAGCTCTATTTAAAGTGCCGGTCCCTGGAGCGACCCCTCTGCCTTTTAATAACTCGTGATATCGGGGTCGTCCGCGTTGTTTTGCTCCTCACCAGTGTTCTTCTGCACTAAAACTCCATTCTAATGAAATGTTCCGCTCAGCTGCCAAATGGTTCAATTCTTTCTCAAATCAATGTGAAACAGAGAGGTGTTTATAACCCTGACATGATAGAGATGGTTGTTTCATTTGATAAATCACAGGACTAGTGAATGGGAGCCTTGCTGCCTCATGTAGGAGCAACACCTCTGTAGGAGCAGGTGTGACATGTGTGACACTTACGGTGCAGTGTGTACGATTTTGGTCATTTTTGTAACTTGTTCAAATATTACAAAACAATTACATTTTCATGAATTTCTAATCTCTTAAATGTTTTATTTTATCTTCCACCAACCTAAAATGAGCCCATTAATATCACCAAATATTACACACTGCACCTTCAAAGGAAAATGCTTTAAAGGTGCACCTTTAAAAGTGCAGTGTGTAGGGTTTGGATCAATTTTGTCACTACGGTACTTCTTTCTTTTTTCATCTATTAATTTTCTTCCACTACCCCTGAATTAGCTCATTAATGTATATTTTCATTAGGAGTGGGTCCTCTCTACGGGGGCCGCCATGTTTTTAAGGAAGCTCAGAGTGAGCACATTTATCATCTTTAATGACATCTGTACAGTAGCACAGATGGACGCATTAAACATCTTTTGAGCTGTAATGACATGCCACATTTAGGGTGAAACCATTTAGCTGTATGGAATCATGTTGAGATCCTGAAACATGGAAGTTAGTTGGAATACCGAACATTTTCAGTTTTTAAATAGCATTTCAGTTACTGGTCGATGGTTACCAAGCCAATGACACTTTAAAGGTGCAGTGTGTAAGATTTGGTGCCATCTAGAGGTGAAGTTGCATGTTGTATCCATCACCTCACCCTCACCCTTCTGAGCATGCAGGAGAACCTATGGTAGGCTTCAGTTGTTGTTAGAACTCAAAAGATGTTTAGTGTGGCCATCTGGACTACTGTAAAAACATGGCGGTCTCCGTTGAGAGGACCCTCTCCTTATATAAATATACATTAATGAAAAACATACAATAAGGTGATTATAAATTCATGAAAATGTCAGCATGTGATTTTTTTAGAAGACACAAAAATGACCAAAACCTTACACCTGCACCTTTATTGTATTGCTACACAATATAAAACACATGAACCTAATGGCATAGTTCATTAATAGCCTGTTTGCATCTAATGATCACATTTATGCTTCAGAGATCATCTGTGGTGAAGATTATCTTACTTAATAAAACGTGTGAAAATCACAGACTGTTTACTAAAGAGCTTAAAAATCTAATACAAGAATCCTATTGACTTTTCACTGAGAGGGGGGGGGGGCAATAAGAACATCTGGATTGGCCTAGAAAAACCACCTTATCCCCTCTGAGCTCTATTCTGATAGTGCTGAGATGTTACAGCACGGATCAAACTGCAGAACAACAATAAATTGCACAAAAGCGTGTACAACCACGCCGTGTTCACGTGTCACA
Source organism: Chascanopsetta lugubris (assembly GCA_016785325.1). Taxonomy (NCBI): domain Eukaryota; kingdom Metazoa; phylum Chordata; class Actinopteri; order Pleuronectiformes; family Bothidae; genus Chascanopsetta; species Chascanopsetta lugubris. The sequence goes on from JAFBJT010005672.1 coordinate 84,560, forward strand.
TGTTTACATATCATTGTGGGCTGTAGTGGGGCTTTAACGTGAGCACCCACCGCTGCAGAATGGTATACAAAGAATATGATGATGGATTAACACACGTCACTCTGCACCTTGTTACATTCGCTCACACATTTGTGTGTGCAAGCATTTTATTTCCCCTCTCTGTTCTCGCAGGCTTCGATTCCAACGGTGGAATCAATAGGCGTATTGATGTGCGTCAGATAAAACCATTACGGCCACCAGCTGTAATTTTTCAGCTGAATTGATTTCATTTGAAATGATCCATGTACATCCAGTGGAGCACGCCGCCGCCACCACCGCTGCTGGTGTGTTTTACCTTGACTCCACACGGAGAGAGACATTATTCATCACCGGGGGAGAAGCGTCCCCCTTCTTTCACACCCCAATAAAACGCAGAGTAATGAAGCTTCGGTGGGTGCTGTCACTTCAACACTGCTTTATAAAGGATGACACAATTATATTTTACCAGCTCACCAAAAAATGCTGACATGCCCCGGTTCAATAAAACGCAATCTGTGGCGAGAGCGGGGCGCGCTGGCTTCCCTTTACTCGGGGAGTCATAGCTCATGAACTTACAAGGTGTCGTTGCCTTGGGAAGATCCTCGCAGGAACATTTTCTCCTGACAATTAAGCTGGGGGAAGAAAAAAAAAAAAGGAAAGGGAGCCCTGTTGATATTAGGAATAAAGAGTGATATATCAGTTTGCTTTCTAGAGGAGTGCAGTTTTGTCACATCCTGTGCTGTATTTTCCTGCTCGCAGAGGAAATAGCTTCACAGGTCTATTCAGGCGCGGGGATGGGGGGGGCAAGAGATGGAACTCCACGTTTTCCTGCATGCACTGCATAAACAGGCATAACATTTGCCTCTGAGCAAACTGAGGATAATGCTGCATTACCGTCAATCAGTCAACTCAGTAAATGTTTGTCTAAAGTATGATGGATGACGAAGGCGTCGACAACATTCAAAGGCGACCGTTTCCTAAACCTGAAATCGTGCATATTCAGAGACAGCCGGTGTGACGCTTCAGACAGCCGACGCCCTGCTGCTGCTTGACGCTTATATACCAGCAGCAGCAGCAGCATCAGCAGCAGCAGGAGTAGCAGCAGCAGCAGCAGAAGGATCGGGCCGCCTCTTAGTGGACAGCCTGGTTTTTTTTTCCTTGGAGAGAGAGAGAGAGACACACATCTGGCCTTGGATAATCTCTCCTTAGTCTTCTGCTGTGTAATACATGCAAAGCTCTGCCCCGTGTAATTCCCCCAACTGCTCTTTTTGCACTTGACAAGGGTAAAAAGAGCATAATGCGAAGTATATGACATGATGTTATTTTTCATCCAACTGGGTCAGTGGTTTGTCCATGTAAAAGTTACCAATATAGAAAACATAGGGATGATGAGAGTGTAATTCTGAGTGCAGATAAGTTCAAATAAAATGTTCTACACTTCTAAGAAGTTAAAGGCACAGTGTGTGAGATTTGGTGACATCTACAGATGAAGTTGCATTTTGTATCTGTCACCATCCGAGCATGCAGGAGAACCTATGGTGGCCCTCGGTTGCCATTCAAGCTCAAAGTATGCTTGGTACGTCCAATCTTGGCACTTGCGAAAACATGGCAGTCCCCATTGGGAGGACCCCCTCCTGATGTAAATACACATTAAAGGGCTCATTTAAGGATAATGTAAAAATCAAGTCGTACATTGAGGTGATAGTAAGTTCGTAAAATTGCCTGTAAATACATGTTCTGTAACTCTATTTCTACAGATATAGTGACACAAATTATTTGTCACTTTTGTCACTTCTAAAAAATACTACAAGACAGTTACATACTGACAATTCCATTAATTTGTAATCACCAAAATGGTAAAGGTGCAGTGTGTAAGATTTGGTGACATCTACTGGTGAAGTTGCATGTTTATCCATCACCTCACCCTTCTGAGCATCTAGGAGAAACTATTGGTCGACTTCTGTTGTCATTATAGGTCAAATGATGTTTCGTGGGGTATTGTAAAAACATGGCTGCCCCCATAGGGTGGAACCACTCCTGGTGTGAATATACATAAAAGGCCTAATAATGGGATTATGTAAAAAAAAAAGTCATACACTTGTCTATAGAATTGTTTTATAATTATATTTCTATAGAAAGAAATGACAACAATTGGTTGTAATATTACTCACTGCACCTATAAATTAGTAAATTAATGTATATTTACATAAGGAGGAGGTCCTCTTTACAGGGGCTGCCATGTTTTTATGGTTGACTAGAGTGGACATATAGATATCTTTGAACAGCTACGAAGGACGGAGGTTCTCCTGCATGCTCAGAAGGGTGAGGGTACAACACTTCACCTCTAGATGTCACCAAATCTCATACACACATGCACCTTTAAATATGCCCGGGGTGAAATATAGTCACTACGGTAGTGGGGACATTGTACTGTGGTGGTGCACCCACAGCTATTATTATTATTCATCAGCATTCTCCATAGCATGCAAGTCATACATGAAAAAACGCCATAACTCTACTTTGCGAATGGAAATCAGGATAAACAAAATTTAGACTGAACATCAGCCGGTATTAAAGGTAATGAAATGTGCGGAGCCGGGCCCAGACGCCTCCAGCCTCACAGATATAATGTGTAGTGGCAGTGTCTCACTTGTTTATTTATTAACAGAGGGTTTGTCTGCTTCACTTGCTATCACTGAGGCTTGACAGCTGCAGAGTCCAGGTGATGCATGAGCCAATATGTGAAGTGGAGAGGGCTCAACATCGCACATCAATATGAAAATCAGTTTCTGGCAGAAATAGCCCGGGGTGGTACATCCAGCCTCAAAAAGTGACTAATCTTGGGGTCATAAACCCTGCACAAGACGCCTCGGGTCTTCTTCATAGCGACAGAATTCAGAAATACCATCATTTTCCATTCCATGAGCCAAGGACCTTGCTCCTTGTATTAGCAGATTCCTTTTAATAGCGTGTGAAATAGCAGGGTTTTGCCAGAACTCAGCAAGAGCAAATAAAAGAAGGGGGGTGCGGGGGAGGAGGGGGGAGGAGGAGGGGGAGGGGGAGGGAGGAGGGGCGGGGGGATTGTGAAAGGTGACCTTAGTCTCTGGAGCGGCAGATTAAAAACTTCAAATGCTCTGCCAGAGGCTCTCCTAAAGAAACAAAAAGACCACAGGCACGATGTTACTGTAGATGGAAGTGGCTGCCAAATATCGTCTTCTTACAGAGGGGGATTATGGATTTCACAGGGCAATGATGGTCCCATCGGCAAGCATATTAGTTCACTTATTGTTGTTCCACATCTGCATATATTTCTGTTTGTAATTGTTCCTGACTTTCACAACTTTGTCGCATACCATTATCCCATCAACCTAAATTTAGTGCAGACGGTAGAGTTTAGTGGGATTTAGTGACATCTAGTGGATTAGTTGTGTGTCGCGGCTGAACGCCCCTCACCCCACCCACCCTTCCCTTTTCAAGCATACTTACGCTGGTTGCCCTCAGTTTTCATTAAAACTCAAAGGTGTTTAGTGTTGGATGGTGGTGCAACACTGTGGCAACTGTACAGACTAAAGCAGTCATTTTCAACTGGTGTCGGTGGTACTTTGAAAAAAAAAATCATATGCTTTTATTGTGAAAGAGGCGCCTATTCACACTCCCTAACAGTAGGTGGCGATGATGACCTGAAATGCTAATACACTCGCCATTTCTCGGATAGAAGAAAACTGTAAAGTTCGTTTTCATATGCTAACCAACGATGGCAAAAAAACAAATTTGGACACAGACTCCATTGAAATAAAGCAAATGTCTTGTAACATGGAATATTTCCCTCTCTAGCATCGCCCCCTGCTGGCCGTGTACCATTAAACCTGTTTTTCTGGTGTGATGTTCATTCATTAACCTTTAAATTATATTCCATTTCTGTCATTACAAATGGAAAATGATTTCACCTAAAACGCCCACACTGCGTCTTTAATACTTGTTTCAGTGTGAGGTAAGAATACTACTATACAATTACTCACGCTTGGAGATAAATAAATAAATAAATGCAAGTTGCACTTGAATTAAATTTTTTTAAATGAAGAAATGAATTCAAAAGTCAGAATAAAAACAGAATCTCAATGCATGTTTTATAGCTACATCAAGACCTTGCAATTCTTTAAAATAGTTCTAATTGTTACGTTCTTGTGGTTTAGCATCAGCTCCCGGCGTCCCGGCACCATTCATCTGACAGAATGGACAGTGCACATTATAGGTGATCCGGCAGCACTTCCCCAGTCCCTCCCGTGGCTTGATAATAACTCAGCTCACTTAATTACAGACTCAGCTTCCCAGAGAAATAAAGAAGAGAGGCAAGAAAATGATTTTTCTCATGAGGGGAGTGAAACAATGGCGCTCCAAATCCTTGAATGGATTTCTATCTCAAAGCTCATGGTGGAGACAGTTTGAACTGTAGTATCGCCGGGTGCTTTAATTACTGTTCAATGACTTCACTCCGAGTCCTTGGCCTAGTTTAGATTCCTTATCAAAAAAACAGCCATGCGCTGAGAAAAGATTACTTTTTAAACTTGGGGATGAGGGGAGGGCAGAGACAGAAAACAAGCTAATGCCGTTGCACAAATACATGGAGGGGGGACACAGCCCAGAGCTATTTGGAAAGCAATAGCCCATTCCAAGATGTGGCATTGGGCTGGCATCCTCGCAGCCCTTAAACTCCCTTTCTGGAGCCAGATGGCTATGGAATGGAATTACACAATTTTTAATCTAAAGCACGAACCTCTCTAGGCTTGGGGAAATCTTCTTGGGATAGCCACACTTGGATTTATTTGCAGAGGAGAGCGTCTGTGGCCCCAGGGGCCACATTTGATGGTAAATATGAAGTCTGACACTGGATGTCCTGAGTCCACTCGGTTTTACTCTGGGAGATAAATCCAATGCACAAACTTTCACAGCATGCCATATAAATAGAGCCTGAATTTTTTGGATGGTTTGAAATGTACCTATATGATGTACACATGGGAATAGTCCATCAAATTATTTAAAGGCATATATGTAGAAAATACCCTAAAATAATGTATTTGAAATAACAGTTTTGACGTCATGCTGTAAACTGTATCGAATAATGAGTAACTGTTTGCACCAGTTATACTGCTTTTTTACCCTGAGGGCGAGTCGTGTGTCATTACAGTGCACAGTCTATAAGGCTATTACTGTGATTGTAGGACTGAAGGTTATATGGTTTAATATTACATCTTGCACCATGTGTCGGCATTTTTGATCCCAGAACCAAAATGGTCTATAACCAGGTAAATAGTGAGCTTGTATGATTTTTTTTAGAAGGATGTGTATTCTGGTACCATACTGCCATCTGCTGTTTATAGACTGAACTACATGCTAGCTTGTCTAAAAGAACCTTTTCGCAGCAAGGGGATTTTTTTTATGCTGGAATTAGAGGAACACATAGTCTACGTGAGTCTAACCTATTTGTATTTTCAGGTGACCTATTTTCTTTCCAGGATAATGGAAAGTCATCATGAACTTTGACCCCTCTCTAAATGTTTGATGCCAAGTGACAAGTGGTTAAAAACTAAACAAAGACATCAGAGGCAGACTTGAGATATCATGTTGAAGAGGCCAAAAGCAAAATTTTACCTTCCTAATCATGATTAAATGGATATGAATCCCTTTAATCATGATTGTGGGTAGTAAAAAAAATAATAAAAATGATGATCATAATAATTCTATGCTCATTCCAAAGACCAAAGGGCTCCTGTGATCTTGCCCTTTGACAACAGAAATTATAATCGGGGTGAGCGTGAGTCAATGTTTGATGAAATTAAGAACTATCTGTTCCAAATCTATCATATGTACAAGACCACGAGGACACTATCAAATACAACTTTGACCTGCAACTACCAAAAATTACAGGGCTTTTTTCTATATTTTAATTCAGAGAAATCTGATCAAATTTCAAAGCTATCCTATTTGCAAGGCCACAAATATGTTTTTGAAAGGTCCCAGATAAATACAATCTCCATTAATAACATTGACTATTGTATAAATTGAACACAATAGCTAGATAGACAATGGAACAGCTGATGGCTTTTCACAGCATCATGTTTTCTCGTTGCAAAATTCACATGTAGCTACAATTCAACTTCACCACATTATGTCAGAATACCTTACACAGTGTCCCTCTCTCACCATATACATCCATACATAGAGAGACTTAGACACGCTGGTAGGTAGATAGACTCAGGCATGCTGGTGTGTGTGTACACCGACTAGTATGCTGTGACTGAGTTACACCAGTGGATGACAGCCTGGTGTTTTGCCATGTGGAATGCTACATGTGAAAAGCCACGATCACTACAATCAGTTACGTAACACAGACCGTTTCGATTTGTAATATCTATAGGTCATGTAATATTTTCAGTGCGCTGGATCAATACAACACTGTTCATTTGGCAGAGCAGGACATTATCCAGTGGGTTCATCCACTGAGTAATAGCTGACACATGAAGTGCAGTTGAAGGGACAATATATTTTCTCTCTGGAGATGACATTTCTTGTTTTGCAAACATAAAGAAAAAGCCGGCAAGGCGTTCGGCAGTTTCTCCGCTCTCTGGATGCGACACAAAGCAATGCACTTAAAGGTTAATTAGAAAAATTATCTGTTGAGCTGAAAACAAATGGTACCACGGAGTCCCCCTGCTGGCAGACGAGTTAATCTATGGCAGGTCTCCTCACCGGTCCACCTGCGATCTGTCTCCGTCACTCGGCTGACAGTCCCCGCGGGCCGCTGAGAGGATACGCTCCATCGCGCCGCTGTGACTCGCCTGCTAATGAATACAGAGGAGCCCGGGACGTCCAGACGCCCACAGAATGGCTGGGAAGACTCAGCCCGCTGCTCAGATCGTTCTCCGGGCCGGATGTCGGCTCAAATGAAGCGTAACGCAGCGACGAGACTGCAGAGCGCGGAGCGGCGTGCCACTCGGCCTGAATAGCGATCGCTCTGATGCTAGAGATTTATTCAATGAAGCCCAATAGATCCATAATGGCGAGAGAGGCGGCAGCAGTTTATGGGGGAGCTGATAGACACGGTATGAAAATGATGCTGCAGGGAAGGTGATATTTAGAGATTGGGTACAAAAACAACTTCAAGTGGATGGCACTGGATTAATGGGCAACTGTAATGTCAATCCGAGGGGCCACAATGGTATGGTACTTTACAATGTACCAAGCATGTGTAGGATATTGAGATAGAAATGCATTAACAGTGTTGCTGTAAAAAAAAAAAATACTGCCATTTATATAATCTCAGTTAAAGGTGCAGTGTGTAAGATTTTGGTAAAATATTACAAAACAATTACATACTGGCATTATCAGGAATCTATAAATATATATATATATAATCCTTGAATGAGCCTTGTGATGTATATTTACATGAGGAGCGTATCCTCCCTACGGGGGCCGCCAAGTTTTTACAGCAGCCCAGAGTTTCAATGACAACTGAAGTCTACCATCGGTTCTCCTGCATGTTCAGAAGGGTGAAGGTGAGGTGATGATTCAACAAGCAACTTCACCCCTACATGTCACCAAATCCTACACACTGCACCTTTAAAGGTGAAGTTGCATGTTGTATCCATCACCTCCCCCCTTCTCTTTCAAGCATGCAGAAAAACCTACAGTAGCCCTCAGTTGATCAAGAGATGTTAAGTCCATCCACTCGAGGCTACTGTTAAAAACATGGCAGCCCCCATAGGGAGGACCCACTCCCTCCTTATGTAAATATACATTAAAGGGCTCATTTGTAAAAAGCAAGTCTAAAATTGAGGTGATAATACATTTTTTAAAATAACTATATAACTGTCTTGCAATCCTAATCCTAAAAAGAGACAGAAATCTTACACACGTGCACCTTTAACTGAAGCATCCTGGTCAGTATGTAAACACTGCATGCACAAACATATGATAAAAGAGTGTGTCACGTCCTTCTATGATGAACCAGTTTGTACCAGGAGGCAACATCACCACTTAATGTGTGGTCCCTGCTGACATTCACAGCTCGTCCCCAGAGCCCTGTGCAGTGTTCCGTCCGTCATTAGCTCACTAAGTAAGGCCAGTGTTTAGATGTGACCTGACCTGCTGCACCATCAGCACAGGAAGAGCAGGAGGCTCAACACAACATCATTAAGATGTCAAATATTTTACAGCTGCCGCTTAACCATTTGTGGAGAGGCACTTCACAAGTTTGATTCCCTCATTTTCACAAGTTGGTGTTGCAGCGGAGTGAATGAATGATCGTGCTAACTCCAGACTGCTGATCAGATTACGCACATTACTACACTTCAGTGCTGCACTTGAGAATCAGTCCATGTTTTTGGTATTTCTATTGAGTGGTTTTGTTATTATTCTCTGTTAATCAGGCTGCTGTTTATGAGCACTACAGACAATATCACTGACAATCATCTCAGTGTCAGTGTGTTGGCACGGACGCTGGTTTGAGTGTTGCATGAGCGTGTATTTTGACTTGGATGGATCTTAGAGAGATGATTTATCATCTTGACTGCTCTTCTTTGTATGTTCGGGCGAAATGATAATAAAGTTTTAATGGATATGAAATTACCCCCCAGTAATCTGAATGGTTGCCTCACACAAATACTGTACGGATCAGAATGGATGAAATCAATTTGTACTGCTTGTGTTGGAGTGGTTGATAATGCTGATCAATCATTTCATCAATATGGTCAATTTACCTTGTTATGAACAGCATCTCACTCCTGCTTTGAAGACTCCAGGACATACGTTCATCAGATTTGTGAAACTCTGCAATAGAACATAAAAAAGGATATCATCTTGAAGCATCTTTATTCTAATAAAAAGAACAATCTCATTCACACACACACACAAACACACACGCACACACGCGCACACACACTCACTCACACACACACACACACACACACACACACACACACACACACACACACACACACACACACACACGCGCGCACACATAGATATTCCTCTCCTGGTTGATGAAGCACACTTCCCCTCTTATGTCAATGGAGCATTCAGCTCAAAGATCCAGATTTAAATGAGTGTTTTCTTAGTCTGTCAGCAAACATAGGTAAAAATATCTGTTTTGCAAGGGAAATGACATTCACCATGGAAACAGATACTATAGGAGAGATAGTGGAGATAATGTGGAGATGTGGAATGTGTGCTGGGTGTCGGCAGCTAAAAGGACGTCAATAAACTACTGATGAAGATAAGATACAAGGTAAATACAAAAAACATGAAATAACACTAATAATAAATGTTTAAGATGATTCATACATCGCACAGCATGGAAGTAAAATACAGCAACAATGATTCAACAATAATTGCACTGATGAGGACATTAGCAATCAAACAAGCCTACAAATAAATTAGTACATTATTGACATTATTGATCAAAGCAATAATAACACAGGAGCAGTTTAGTCTAAAGTAATCAACCACTTTAACCGGAGGTGTTGACCTGTCGCACATGCAGCATGTGAGCACGGTCACTACTTATGCTAATGCAATTACAGCTCAAACAACAACATACACTGTAAATGATGTATCAACAAATTCTCAATAATTGTGAATCCCAATGCTGGACTATTGTATTTAATCTTTAATATAGACTTGAGCTGTGTGTGTCCTCTTTGAAAAGTTGTGTCGTAATGGCAAATATCTGGCTTGATTTATGCATCCGAGCTGCAGTGGCAAGTCAAGAAAGACTGTGCTGCAGAGGATCTCATTACCAGGTCATGTGTGATCTGATTCCATGGGGATGAGGCCACATGTTGGCACGGACGGTCAGTGACGTGACTGACAGGTGACCACAGGGGGCCTCCTCCCGCAGGCACTACAGACACACTGATGCCTATTGTAGCATGGACACACACACACACACACACACACACACACACACACACACACACACACACACTGACGCACACACACACAATCATGGACATAATGTCTGCTAATAAATGTGAAGATCAGGTAGTGTCCTTGGTGTTTGGGTTGAGCACTCCGCTGACAAACCATATGTGTTGTATTTTACCTGCTTTATTATGTGTTCTTATTTCTTGTGATTTAAGTTAAGGCATTATTTTGGGTTTGCTTTGTGCAAAATCTCACTTTTTATTATGGTACTAGTGAAAAATATTATATCAGATACAGCAAGAGATATAAAATGTAATGAGCAGTTTACGTGTGGAAGAACAGGGAAGAGGAAGCAGAGGGGCGGAGCCTGTTGAAAAGAATTGGAAACATCTGAGAGAGAGAGCTCTCAGAGAGAGAGAGAGAGAGAGAGAGAGCATGAGGTCCACCTATGTTTTTGAATTTTGAATCTGTGGGGTTTGAAATACAACTTTCAAAGCTTTTTTCAGTGTTGCTCTTAATATTTGCTATACTTGCACAATTTCATCAGTTAAGTAGTTGTTTTATTTAGTCTGGGCCTTTTTGCTCCTTTTAACCCTTAACTGAACTTGACAGAATTTATGACACACCCAACTCTATAGTTTGTACAGCGATTACTGAAAAGCCCTGTCATCATGACTCTGCCCACATCATGACAGGAGCTTTTCAACTTTTAGTGGACTTTTGATTTTATGTAGAGTAGCTAAGTTGTTCTAGCATTTGCATATTGGGATTAGTGTCAGTGTTTGCACTCTGAGTTTACCTTACCGACACATCATTTTTATTTAATAACACCTCCTGCCATCGTTCACCTCTCTGCACCGTGATGATTACTTGCCATGCCTCAGATTAGTGTGTTTCACTGGTGTGAATATTCAGTTTTATCTTTTGATTGTGTCAGTCATTACATCATCACTTTCCTGTGAGTGTCCCAGTAGTCCTTTCGTCCCAAACTACATTAACTGCTTTGTGTACTGCCACTGAATGTTCACAGTGCCAGTGAGTCTGAATGAAGACGACATGCATGAACTGTCCTTGTGGAATCTACACGGGGATCCTCATGTGTCAGAAAATGTTGATCAGCATAATGGCAGCAATGGGAAGTTGGCGACTTTGAATCAAGAGAAAAATAAACACTTCAAGGAAAAAGGAGTTTAACTCCGGGATGCAACTTAATCACATTTACGTTGGCGGCTGCTAAAGTGGGTCACATTAGTTTGAGTGCCAGTTAGCAGCATCTGTCAGCTGGAAGGAGAGAGCACTTTGATATGTGAGGTTTTAAGCATTCGAAACATGAAGAGAGGTCTAAAGACACCAAATCATCTGAGCTCAAACTGTCAAACTCTGCACATTTATCATGCAGGATGAAAATCAACAAAGGTCAAATACAATACTTTTCTGTACTTTGTCAACTACTGTAGACTCTAAAGTCCAAACTGAATTAGATGTTGGTCTTTAAGATGTAATAGTGACTAACGGGTAAAACATTTTTTTAATAATATGGGACATTATGTTATCCTGGTGTGTACACATGTCACCTTAAGTAAACAGGATTTGTGGATTTGAGCATGTAAACACATCAAACTTGGCCCCTCCCCCTCTTCCCAAACACACCAGTGATACCAGGCTAGTGCACAACAAACCCTGCAGGCTGCACTGATGTCGGGAGCAATTCATTTGTTGTAGAAATACTGATGTATTATCAAGCTAATTCAGCTAATCGCCTGCACTTATCTGTCAGATACAGATCATCCTGATCACAGTCAAAGAAGACAACATGTATATGATACAGACAGTTAAACACATTGTCACACCTCTACCGGCACATCAAAGATGACTGAGTGGGATTCCTTTCAATGAGACAACACAGTGTATTTTGGGGGTGCAAGTACTTTATATTGAACCTTTAAATATCTAGTTTGTAAGATTTATATAAGATTTCAATCATCAGAAATAGAATTTCAAATAATAATACACATGTTTCTATAAAATCACTTGAAATTTCAAATTCCTCTACCAAGCAGTGGTTGATAGATCAAACTCCACAAGGCAAGAATGAGCCTTTTATATCTCTATCAGGGGGCCATCATGTTGCGCTAACATGTTGTAACAATTAGATACTGACATTTTTATGAATTTAAAATCACCTTTTTTTTCCGATTACCCTAAAATGAGCCCATTAATGTATATGTCCAGCAGGAATGGTTCCCCTCAACAGGGGCCACCATGTTTTTACAGTGGCCCAGTGTCATGTTTCATCATTTTCGCATCCTCATGTATCACTTCCTGTTTTATTGTGTAGCCCTCGCTCCTCCATGTGCTGGTCATTTTTACTTCCTCTCTGATTGCCCTGATTGGTGTCACCTATGTCCCGTGTCCCACCTGCTCCCTGTTTCCTTTGATTGCCATGTGTATATAACCCTCCCTTGTCTATGTCTACTTGCATTGACGTCGCTCCGTGTTCTTTCCACATGCGATCTCACACTGCCTATTGCTAAGCAATTCCTGTTCAGGCTTAATAGTTACCCACCTGTTTCTGTACCCTGGATTACGTCTCTGCCTACTCCTTATTAAAGACTGTTGCTTCCTGAAATATCACCCCTGCGCTTGGATCCTCTGTCCAGTCCTGACAGCCTAGAGTGATGTTCTAAACATCTTCAGAGTTTGAATGACAACGGAGGTCCAACCATAGATTCTCCCTCATACTTGGAGTGGTGAAGGTAAGGTGATGAATATAACATGCAATTTCAGAGACTTCAGATGTCCCCAAATCTTACACACTGCACCTTTTTTTTCGTTGTTTTTCTAACAATGACCATTTTATGATTGTGAGTACTCTAATTATGTTTTACCAGAGTACGCTACAAATAAATGTTTTTCACGCAAATATTAACTCCTACCCAGAAAATGCAAAAATAAAATACCAGTAATACCTATTTGTTTTATCCTTATAGGAATCAGGCAACCGACTTCTAAAACAAGTTATTTCAAAGTTACAAGTAAAATATCATCATAGCTAATAATAATAATAATAATAATAATAGAAATACAGATGTCCTTTGCAGCCATTTTTCAAACACTTGATTGGGTCACAGTGCTGTGTGAGCTACAGTAGCAATGCTGACAAACCTGTAGCCGTGCATACAGTAAGTACACGAGTCATACCAGCAGCCAAAGAACTGTCCCCACGAGACCATAATCATTGTCCCGTGAGTGCTGACAACCACTTCATTTAGTCCCCCATTGACTCTGATGGGCCTCATTCCCTGTGATCCTCAACTGACACTATATTACGGGGAAGACAGGCCCGTGTCTCGCATGTGACAGCACCCGGGTGAGAAATCACGTCCCCTTTCATCAAAAGAGTTATGATCGGTCAAGTCGGGCTCATAACAAATAGCAGGCTTTGCGCTTTTATCAGCAATGCCGTGACCCTCAACACGGTGACCTCATCATTAATATGAGAAGGCCGGATGATAGATCAGAGCATGGTTCAGTGGAGCATCCCTGGGCCAGTGCTAGCCTTGGATCGTTCATCACACCATCCCTGTGGGGGCTTTACGAGGGTCCGGGGAGGGAGGACGCTCCTGGGACTGTCACATTTGTTTTACTGCTTTTGATAATGGCTCCCATTTTAAATGATGACACACGCAGGGGCCTCTCATTTACAAATGACTGTGATGACTTCCTGTTCCGATATAAAACTGATGGGAGATGTTTGAAAATTCAGTTTCAGCCTTTTCTTTGGAAGCCTCCACTTACTACTCAACTTATAAAAGAAGATGATGATGACATTCCTTATCATACAAAAAAGTCTGTCATAATTCAGATTATGAAATACAGATTCTTTGAGAGTGTTGATGTCTGAGTTTCTGAAAATGTAGAACCTGATTGCTTTCAAAGGTACAGTCTGTACGATTCAATGACATGAAGTGGTGAATTGCAGTTGCGTGTTGATTGCATACCCCTCACATTACTTTCCTTTTTCAAACGTAGAGGAGGTAAATGTCACTTACCGTTTCATTTGCTGCAGTTTGTTCAATCTGGGCTCCTCCAAACCCGTGGTGGTACAATATAGTGGCCACCATACACAGGACCTGTCCATGTTATCAATACAAACCAGTCATTTTTGGACAATGAAACAATGATTTTGTTTTCCATTTCTGCCAATAGAAATATGAACTTGTTAAAATCTCACTTAAATCTTACAGATTAGACCAATATATCAATTGAATAAAAATAGTTGTGTATACTGTAAATTGTTAATCGTCATTTGTAGCTTTTGTTCATTTTGCACCGTCGGTCAGAGAGGACTGCTATTTCATTCATGCTGTATGTCGTGCATGTGCAGCATATGTGACAATAAAGTTGACTTGACTTGAAATCAGTTCAATTTGGTTTTAAACGGACGTAATTTTTGCTGCTTTATGTCAGTGTCAGCGTCAATGTAATTTTATCTTTATGGCACATTTATAGATATTTCAGACCAAAGTGCTTTACAAAATGAAAACAGACAATAAAGAACCAGCAGTGAAACAAATCACTAACAACAACAATTACAACTGTAACCGCAACAACAAAAGAACACATGCAACAATTTGTCACACATTTCCTGTTCTTTAACAATGATTTAAAAGATTAAATGGAAGAGACAGTAGTGATGGGCAACTCTTGAGCCTATATGGTGACAACAGAGGTGGAGGAGCAGGACCATACACATCCATCTACTACACAATACGTAAGCCTTTTTTCAAACCGGTATTGTTGTGGTTTGGAATTAGAAAATGCAAACATCGCACAATTTAAAGATGTGTACGTGCACTGCACTACACTGCACACTACACTCACACAGCAGTTTTGGTGGCACGTCAAACATAAACCACCTCACAGCTAGACTTGGACAGATGGAGTGATAAATCTGGTGAGGTTAAAAGGCACCGAGTCCCCACTGAGAGAATTTTACAAAAATCCTGTGGGGAAAACAACCAATGGGAGACAGGTGTGGAGTCAACACTGTGGTTACAGGTCATGTGCTAAACCAGGGATGTTGCCAAGGAAACAAGGGCCTTGGCGTCAATCTATACGTTCCCACACCAGGTCCCATGCAAATCCAAGGACTGGGAGTGGACCATAAAATCCAAAAAATAGCATATGATCAAACTATATATATATATATATATATATATATATATAGTTATATCACATGCTCTAACTGGGCTGCAGAGAGCACAGGGGGTCTCTGGCAGATGTTTCCCGCAAAATGGAGAGGAGGGCAAAGTACAGGTGGACTGGGAACAATTTGAAAAATAATCAAGTGAGGGGGAGAACATTTTATGTGGTGCATGTGTCTATCAACCCATGCTTTGCAATGTATGTCTCTGTATGTGTGTCGCATTTACATACTCACGGCACAGCATTAGCATCATTCATGATTTCAATGGGTTGCTTAAGGACATTCCACTGTGCTCTCTGAAGGTGCTGGGAATCAAAACAGAAACCTGCTTTAGCTCCCTGACCTGATTTCAAAATCAGTGTCATATTTTTACCTTTTTGCACACTTTTATTTTTAATAGGCTTTGAGCATCACCCCGAGCCACGAACCCATAAAATCACTTTAAATGAGATATCTAAAGCTGACTGCATGGCCTTAACAATGACTCATTCTTTCTACCTTTGCCTTTATGTGCAACCAGGAGCTAAATATCATTACACTGTATCAGTTCCCTTACTTGCATTGATATTGAAAAGGTTATGCTTAGCCTGGGGGCAACACCATTAAACAATTATTTAAGAGATTCAGTGTTAGAGTCTCACTTTGAAAAGTGTATTACAAAAGTGAAGAAAAACATTTTTGCAGTTTTTTAATATAAAATGCTCCCTGGAGCAAGGATATCTACGGGATCAATACCATCAATACTGTCATATGAAACCAGATATTACCAGAGACAAGACACTGTGACTCGCATGCTGCCTTCTCTCTGGTATATTGTTATGTGACAGCATTGCTGATTGTGTATCTATCTATCTATCCATCTATTTGTCAGTAAATGGTATAAATAACAGGCCATTTCTTTTAAATGTATTCAATGTATTCATATATATATATATATATATATTGCATATGTTTTATTTGGATAATGGTGTATATATAATAGGCCATTTGTTTAAAATGTACTAAATGTATTTGTTCTTATTATTCCTGTATTCAGTGTATTATTGTTGGTCACAGTGTGCACAGTAAACATGCATGTGACCATCTTTCATGAAATTGTTTTCGCACTTTATATGTATACATATATATATATATATATATATGTGTGTGTGTGTGTGTATATGTGTGTTTGTATGTACACACACACAATATACTTAAGACTTTTGATGATTAAATACTGTTCCTGGCTGCTCTGTGATTACTGTACAATGTGCGTGTTGTGCGAGTGCTCTGAAATGAACAAGTGCTCTGTTTGTATAAGATCTATGCACATCCATAAAATGTTCTGAGGTTGTTTAAGCCCCTTCTTTTCTCAAGCAGCGTGAAAGAAAAGCGTCATTGTTCATTACACGTCTTTGGTATAATATGTTTCTTTGAGAAGACGGGGAACTGAGGCCATGAGCATTATGGAAATTACTTGTTTTGCCTTGTGAAATACACTTTGAACAGGAAACGCTGAAGGTGGATATCTATATCTGTATATTTCAAGCGTGTAAACACGAACAGGAAATATCCAATAACTCTTTTTTCCCCAATATCTAAATGCAGTCAGTGTCCCTTCCTACGTTTCGTCTTTGTTAACACAAATTCACAAAGCTATTTTTAAACCAAATCTTTTCTTTGGTTGAATTGTATGACTTGTGTGACCTGAGATTTTACATCATTTCTATCCAAATCTGTTTAGAATCTGTGAAATTAATAATTTGACGGACACATTCAAATCAATGAAGCATGACATGAGGTTTGGTCTGTGAAGAAGGTTTTTCTTATTTAATATCCTGAATTACATCTTGAAATATCAATCTGCATGATGCTATGAGCATTATGGAATTAAAGGTGCAGTGACATCTAGAGGTGAGGTTGCATGTTGTATCCGTCACCTCACCCTCACCCTTCTGAACATGCAGGAGAACCTATGGTAGACTTCAGTTGTCAATATAACTCAAAAGATGTTTAGTGCGTCCACTCTGGGCTACTGTAAAAACATGGCGGCCCCAAAAGAAAAACTTAATTAACATTAATCAAAAGTTAGTGGGCTCATTTAAGGCTAATGGAAATGAAATAAAACATTTCGATGACTATATATTCATGAAAATGTCAGTATGGAATTGTTTTGCTATATTTTTAGAAGTAAGAAAAATGGCCAAAAGAAAAATGGCCAAAATCACACTGCACCTTTTAATGGTAAAAGAGTTAACAGCCGCACAGCCATGTGTACCAATGTTCAATAATTAAAACTAAATAATTATTTGATTTATATGCAAATATTTTCACTCAAATCTCACTCCGTGGACCTAAGATGGTCCACGGAGTGAGATTTAAGTGAAAAGATTAGCATTTTTATTGGAATGCATGAAGTACAGAATAGTCATATTGGTGTACTTATAAGTGTAAATGGCCTGAATGTATGAATGATTGATATTGACAGTGAGTGACTCCTCTATGGAGGCCACCATGTTACATCCTCATGTTTTACAGTAGCCTCTGACTTGAAATGATCAATGGAGTCTGCCCTCAGGTCTCCTCCGTGCATGTAAAGGAAAAGGTGAGATGAAGGGTTCCCAGGTGCACACATGCATCTTCACCGCAGGATGTCACCCAACCTTGCAACGCTGTCCCTCTACCACCAGCAACATATCATTACTTCAAACTAATCTGCAGCTCAGGGTCTCAGAAGTTATTTTACAAATGAAAGCGCCATGTGGAGTTCACACGGCTCGGACGCCTTTTCCCGAAAACTTCTTTTGAAATCTGAGATAAAAGTGGCGCGGCGTCCCGTCTCGTTGGCCTGCGTGACTTTGTGTTTTCTTGGAGTCCAGCCGGCTGTATCCCTCAGGCTGCTTTTCACCTACGATAAGAGTGACGGTTCCTTTCAGCGCCGACAGACATAGCTTAACTCCTACAGGTAGCAGCTGACATGACTATTAGTCTTTCTTCTGGTACTTGCAGGTGTCAGACTCGCCGGTGCTCACTTGTCAGAGCTGCTCTGTGTGCTGTCTGAGGTGATTCATCTTCTTGCCAGCATCATTAACTTCCTTGTGAGAGGACTGAGAGGCAGAAGGAGACTCAGAGCAGAGCTGCAAAGAGTTTATATGCCTTGTCAGGAGCTACTTTCCCTCCTCTATAATCAGATTTAGAACTTCTCTCTCTTCTCCATGCACTTTTTCTCCTGCATGTGACTGAAGTGTCCTGAAAAACCTGTAAAAACTTTTTACTTAATTGTTTTAAAAGAAATGAATTAATCTCATTTGATGATAGAACAAATAATGCAATTATGATAAGGGAGTTAAGAAAGCGGCTAAAAATACAAAGAATAAACGCGATCATGGTATTAACGCAGATACATTAATCACTCTAAAAATAAATAAACGGACAACGGCATAAACACCCAAGGCGCTATTCTGTTTTGTTATTTCCCCATTAAACTAATGGCTTTCTGTGTTTCACCATTAATTGCTTCATTTCTGCCGCAGATGTTTTTTTCTCCACATATTCACTGATTGTTTGCTTTGTTTAGGCTCCTAAATGGAAGCATTTAATTAGTGAGTGGAATGCAAAGACCTGTCAAATTAACCCCTTTTTCCAGCACATTACATTTTGGCATTAAACAAAAAAAAAATTCCAGCGCATAGACATAGTGTTGGTGCATCAGTAGATGGACACCCTTGAAATAAATAAATGATGACTGTGGGCCTGATGAAGCTTGATGAGCGGTTTTTGAAAAGGGCAGCAAATGTGCATGCGGGCAATGGCTCGCAACACAGCTCGTATATAAATTTAGCAGCAGTCAACACAGGTCTCGTCAATGTTATCCTTGTATTAAAGGTACAGTGTGTAAGAGTTGCTGACATCTACAGGAGAAGTTGCAATTGGTATCCATCACCTCACCCTTCCCATCCAGGCAGGGAGGAGAACATACGGTAGCCCTGGGTTGTAAAAACATGGCAGGTCCCATAAAGACCCGATGTAAATATTCATTAAAGGTGCAGTGTGTATGATGTTGGTCCATTTTTGTCATTTGAAGAACTACAATTCAATTATATACAGAAATGGTCATGAATCACTCCGATGCATGACTTGCTATTTACATAAGCCTAAAATTAGCCCTTTATTGTATATTTACATCAGGAGCAGGTCCACCCTGTATGGGGGCCACCATGTTTAGAGCTAAGAGTGGACATACCAAACATCTTTTTAGCTTTAAAGACAACTGAAGTCTACCATAGGTTCTCTTGCATGCTCAAATGGGAAGGGTGAGAAGATGGATACAATATGCAACTTCACCAGTCGATGTCACCTAATCTTACACACAGTACCTTTTAAAGGGCTAATTTTAGGATAACGTAAAAAGCAAGCCATAATACATTCGTTGAATTGTCTGTATATACTAATTTGTAGTTCTATTCCTACAGATGAAATCTTACACACTGCACCTCTAAGGCTGCAAACACTGACTATGTTTTCTTGCTGTTTTCATTATTGTTTGAGATCATCCGCCTCTGAAAACCCCTATTAAAGCATCACTACCTCTTTTTCCTCCCCCCTCTTTTTTTTTTTGAATTAACGGCAAATGAGATGTGTTAGATCCCTGAGATTGTTTTCCTGTGGGAGAAAATCAAAGGAAGCTCACCCCCTGACCTCCCCTCTCCAAAACACACCTCTTTTTCAGGTGCTTGATAACAAGTTATTATCCAATATGGCAGCCTTTTTTCAGAGCAGGGGGGGGAAGTGGCAGAGGGTCCGTGCCACAGTGTTATTAAACTGGAGAGTGGGCTCTTAAAGACTGCGACAGACTGTCCTTCAACCTCGCTGTGTTTTATTATGAAACTCCGCAGCTTCAAATTCAGTTTGGTGTCTCGTCCTCTCGGGCTGTTGCACCAAAGGAACCCTCTCACGTGTCAAACAGGCTACCTGAGAGGACAGAGACGTTTGAATTCTATAAATGTATTACTGTCAGATGTGGTCATGTCCTCTTCCCAGGATTGACTGCAACTTCATTTGGATCGTGAAGATTAAATAATATTCAGAGAGCACATTTGCTTATTGGTCCCTTACACGCACACGTGGAGAGGGTTGTCCAGTCCTATTGGTCTATTAAAGGTGCAGTGTGCAAGATTCCAGTAGTTGTTTGTCAATATTATCTGTAGATAAAACTTAAATACTGACATTTTTACAAATGTATAACCACTTTAATAGTATGATGTTCTTTTCACATTAGCCCAAAATAAGCCCTTTAATGTATATTGCCACCAGAAGTGGCTCCTCTCTATGGGGGCCGCCATGATTTTACAGTAGCCCAGAGGGGACATATTAAACATCGTCTAAGCTTTATTAGCAACTGCTATCGCGACTATCATAGGTTCTCCTGCATGCTCAAAAGGGAAGGATGGTGGGGTGAGGGATACAACATGTAACTTCACCGATATATGCCACCAAACCTTTCACACTGCACCTTTAAATTAATCCTCACATTTAAATTCCACTGGACAGTTACATGCCCTTTTCTAGATGTAGTAATCAATATTACCCAGGCATCCCTGTATCATCTTCAGCTGGTTTAAAAGCTGCTCAGATTATCACTAGCTCAAGGAAATCTCACTGGTTCAACGAGCAGATCCAGTAGGGGGCTGAAGGGGGCACTGACCCCAGTTAAAATCCCATTGATCCATTAAGTCTTTTTTTTCCCCAATTCACTAAAACTGACAAAAAATGTGGTCATTCCAGTCTTTCTGTGAATTTAAAAGCAAACAGGAAACAAAATGCTGATATTGTAAATGTAATGTGTGCCTTATCTAAATTGTGGCCATCAGATGGCCCCTGACCTACAAACAGCCCATATCTGCCTCTAGTTGGGTCATTTTGGTTTTCAGATTTATTTTAACATTTGATTGGATTCTATCAAAGGTCTAGTGCGCCAAGTGTTGGTGAATTATTTCATTTTGCATGAACAGAATATATAATGTTACATTAATGACTGAATAATCACCTGCGTATATAGTGATGGTGTACGGTCATATGTATGAATGTACCAGGAGCAGGTCCTCTGTACAAAGGTTGTCATTTATCACGACCATGTTTTTACAGTATTGTAGATTCTCCTACATGCTGAGGAAGGGAAAGGTGAGGGCCACGTCACTGCAACTTGCAACCTCACCCCTAGATGTCACTAAATCCTGCTCAATGTGCATTAAAAGCATTATATAAAGAAGGCTCTAATTTCACCAGAAAATTACCATCTCTGTGAGTTAATGATTTGAGGCTATTTATGCTCCTTTAAAAATGCCTCAACCTCTTCGGAGTGAATTCCTATTTCTGTTCTTTAATGTCTCATGATTTCAAGTAATCTTAAGTTTTTGACACCAACAAAGCCCATTATAACTTTAAGAAGAACAATACTACGTGAATACATCCTGAGTTAAAAGCTGTACGTTCACCCCTGCAGTACTACGCAGGTAGTAGAATGTGTTGGGTGGTGAGGTGGATGGTTCAAGTGTTGTTCCGTGAGCTCTGCAGTAGCACAACACGCCCCAGACGATGCTCGCTCCTTCCTTCAATAATGCAACTCATGGAGTGTACACGCCCATTTGTTTAGGATCATTGTTTGCTCTATACATGTTGCAGACAATTGAGCCGACAAACCTCCCCCTTGAATTTACAGTGTTGGTTGATAGGGTTATGGGGGGGGGGGGGGGGGGGGGGGGGGGGGGGGGGGGGGGGGGGGGGGGGGGGGGGGGGGGGGGGGGGGGGCACTAATAGGAAAAACACTGAATACAAGGGGAGTTCCATCTCTTGTGTCTCCACTTGATTAGTTTAACAGCTCCTTTGATCTTTTGCTGTGATTGAAGTGTTTAAGTGGAACATGGGGGGTAACGGCTGAGCCAGAGAGCAGCCGCCGAGTAATGTGCCACCAAATGCCTAAGAGGCACAACATCTTAATGTCAGGGGGAAATTAAAACACTTTTCCATTACCGGGCCGCTTGAGTCTTAATTCATTTGTCCACATGCAATACAAAGCAGGTGACAAGGTCAGTAAATACTCATTGGATAAGACGTGAATGTTGACCTTTGAGAGCAGGCGGGCTTGAGAATCATTTCAAAATATATATGTGCGAGGGAGAGCTCATGTATTTGGAGATTTTGGAAGTGAACGGAGGCCTGTGTACAGCGCGAGGTAGCTAACAGAACATTCGTTTCCATCAACCTGCTGCTTTGTTGTATAGGCTCACAAAAAGGTGATGTGGGGGTTGTGCCCAATTTGGGGAATTTTAGAATTTGCTGACAAAAGTCTCAAGTGATGAGGTAACTCAGAGGTAACTCAGAGTGAACTCACCCTAAAGATGAAACATTTGGGGTCTGATGACACAGAAGTCTGGAGATGTCTGACAGGATAAGTGTCTCTATCAAGCTGCCACAGGCTGTTAGAAGATGATGCACTAGAATTCATATATGCCATATAATTAGGTGTCAACAGGACGGGGACATGTGACACGTGGCGCTGTCTGTGACAGTCACAGACATGGCAAATATACATTTTTAGGCCAATGCGAAAATTCCGAATTTTTGTTTATAATAACATTCAAAGCAATTTGCATGTATTTCTTTGTTTCTTTCGTTATTCATTAGTCATTGGTGAGCGAATGAATATGACCTTCAGTGCGCTTGTTTTGGCAAAGACGCATTTCTATTCTTCATGTGCGTCACGCTTGAGTTGGATCACACATGAAAATGTGTAGGCGGACAAGGTAAAAGTAGTAATGAGACACCTACTCTGCACATACGTGCAATAACCGTGTGTGTGTGACAAAGACGGTAACGCAAACAATTTAATACATGTAAATTGCATCAGCCTCAGGTGACGTCCACAGAAGTGTCACTTCTCAGTTGCGTGGTGTGAACTGCAGAGATCCAAACATTTTGGCAAGTGTAGTAGAACAATTTTACGAACATTTGCCATTGGTCGATCTAACTGCAGTAAGTAGGTGTTACTCCCACACTGTGTGGCTTTTTCATTGTTGTCGTTGTGTTTTCCGTAAAGGGTGCAGTGTGTAAGATTTTGGACATTTTTGTCACTTCTATTGGTCGAAATCATTATTCCAAAATAATTACATTTTGACATTTTCATATAAGTGGACGTACTAAACATCTTTTGAGTTTTAATGACAACTGAAGTCTACCATAGGTTCTCCCACATGCTCAGAAGGGTGAGGGTGAGGGGATGAATACAACTTGCAACTTCACCACTAGATGTCAGTAAGTCTTATGCACTACACCTTTAATGCAACAGTGTAGGAGCGGCAAACCTGTGGCTCTTTGGCGGCTTGTGTCCGGGCCCTTTTCTTTTCTTAAACTATGTTGCATTCAAATGTGTTTGAATATGAAAAAATACCAATTCCTAATGCTTAATTGAGAAAATAATTATATTAACAATAATATTCTGTCACAATACAGAAATCTCCCACACTCCATGAAGCTAGCTAACACAGACGTGATTGGCTCCTGACAATCGAGGGCAGGACTTGTGTGAAAACAAAGACTACCAGGTATCTCAATAAGGTAAAACTATTCATAAATATGAAAACTGTTTGAGCCAGCAATGTGTTATGTAACCAATGTGCAAATCGCTGTTGATGTGTGGGAATCCATGTACTGTGTGGCTCTTCTCAGTGTTGTTGGGTTTAATTTGGCTCTTCTGCTGAACTGGTTGCCCCCCCCCCCCCCCCCCCCACCCCCCCCCCCCACCCCCCCCCCGCAATACTGTGTGAAAATCCCACAAGAAGCAAATCAATAGAAAGATGGCAAACTAATTGTGAATGACCTTTTCTTGACTCTCTTCGTCAGGACTTTCAAATGGGTCATTTCTTAAACCAGTATCACACTATGTATAGTTCATAGTTATCAAATATTCACTCTATTTTAATTCCATAAAACAAACTTACAAAAAATGTATTCAAAAGTGCAGTGTGTAAGATACATTTGTGCCACTTCTGTTGTTGGTGAAGGATAATGTTATATTTTTAAGAATGTATAATCAAGTGGATGTAAGATGTTCTTTTCACATCATCCTAGATAGAGTAAGTACTCTAAAGGTACAGTGTGTAAGATTTGATGATATCTAGTGGTGAAGTTCACATGTTGTATCCATCACCTCACTCTCACCCTCCTGAGCAAACAGGAAAACCTATGGTAGACTTCAGTTGTCATTAAAATCCCAAAGAAGTTTACTATGTCCACTTTGGGCTACTGTAATGACATGGCAGCCCCCATAGAGAGGACTTGCTCCCGATGTAAAAAATACATTAATGGGCTCATTTATGGGTGGTGGGAAAAAAATAATACATTATAAATTCATGATTCAAATTTTACACACTGCATCTTTAATGTATATTCTACATGAGGAGCTGATCCTCTCAAGGGGGGCCGCCACATTTTTACAGTAACACACAGTAGACATATCTTCGAAATATCTTCTGAGCTTTATTGGCAAATGAAGGATACCACAGGTTTTCTCTGCATTCTGGAAAAGGGAAGAGTGAGGTGGAGGGATGAAACATGCAGCTCCGCCAGTATGTCGCCAAATTTCACTCACTGCACCTTTAAGTCAGTCAGACATCAAGCCAAACAGTGAAAACTAGTCTATTCCAGGTCCTGTCTGCGAACCTCTGCTCCTGAATCCCTGACACAGTCTGGGGCTTTAGCAGCTGTAAACCTGAGGTATCTTGCAGACACACCTCACAACACACACAATTTGGTACCTGTAATGTTATGTCAATACCGCCGGACACAAGACAGATGTTGTTATTACTTTGTCATTTCAACATTCCGCAGCAGTTAGAGAACCTCGGTGATCCTGTTGCCACCAGAATGTCAACTAATGACCGGACAGTCGGAAAAGAGAAGGGGATTTGTTACCGCTGACAGGGAGCAGTGATGGATGCAAGAGGTGAACATCACAACACAGAACAACAGCCTGCAGAGAGGCCTGAGAGGTGAGGAGTGACACAGCAGCTGCCTATAGAGTGTCACTGTGAGTAGAAATACATGCCTATCAGAATGTCATAATAGTGGATGGAAAAACTTTTGAGGCATAAATGGGTTTACGGTTTGATGTCTTTTCTGTAATCTGTACACTTTGAAAAGTCACGTCTGCATTTTCCCCCCATATTTTCAGAACTCAAGGTCCAATATGGCCGACAACATCAGACCCTTTCATTCATTTTTGATGTAAAACATTTCTGTTTCATTCCCTTGTACACGTGTAGTAGTGATCACACCAGTCACTTCCACAGAGGGATCTCTTTGTATAAAAGTTCCCTAAAGGCTCAATATATGGAATTTGGTGACATCTTATGGTAAAGCATTACAATAGTTTGCCCAAATGTGTTGCTTTCCTTTCTCTATATGGTTACCCTTGCTGTGGTGTCCCAACGCATCAGCAAGGCATTCAGTCCACCTGCAAATGTTGATTCAACATTTGTCATCAAGATGCATTTGAATTATTACTGTTTTACATTATCCCTAAGCAACATCTGGTAACTCTCTCTATAGTTACTGTGATATAACAATACAATGTACACTATAATGTACATGTTTACAGTTTTAATGAAGTATTAACGTACATAGTGCATTCAACCTTTCCATATTTTGTAAAGAAGTGAAATGTTCCTGACACCTTGCTTCTGTAACATAGGAGTTTCCCAAGTACATCCTAGTGCCATGCAAGCACAGTACAAATACATGATATTACATCATGGGTTATGGCTCACACATTAGGATCTTTATTTCTATTAGTGCCACTCAAGAGACTACCGTCTTTACATGTTGACTAAATGAAATTCTTTTTTTTACCTTAATGCTAAATTGGGAGAATGAGTTAAGACCTAAATCATTATAGTGATTTTAGGTCATTAAACCCAACACTCAAAACTTCACATGTCATGCTTCTGTAATAATTCATCCCACTAGATGGAGAGTTTAATCTTCTATTTGCGATGTGGAATGAATATTGTACTCTCAGGTGATTTGATTTTGTATCTAAAAACTGAATTATGTCGGTATGTTTTTCACATCTGTATACTACCATGCCGCCCTGCTTGTTGTCTGCCTTAGTACAAACTCAAATCAGGAGAGATTATCCACACATTCTTGTTAGGGCTCCAATCACTCCAATTACATTTGCTCCAAAGTGACTTTTCCCAGTCATCCGGCCAGGGATTTCTTTAGCCATCAATTAGAAACGTCACTTTTAATCTGACTCTGCTTCCCAGACACTGGTCATTTCCCATTAGAGTCATTTTCCCCAGGATCCCGTGGAGCGATAGACATCTCCGCGGCTCAATAGAGGAGACGTGGAGGAGACCATAATTAAAGAGGTGGCATTTACTCTCAGTCAGGCTCTCTCAGAGATCTGAATCTGCAATTACCTTCCAGAAAATAGCATTGTCAGGACAGGACCCACGTTAATAATGGCCCCCATCTCTGGGGCAGGGTACAGAATGCAATCATTTCCACTGAAGCCGCACTTTGATTGTTTATCGCTTTACCCAGGGTTATCAGCCACTCTACTGTAGCCAATGTACACACACAAGGAAATAATCCTGTGGGCCACTTGCCGGGCTATTCAAGTGTTTTGCTGAGCACTGATTGTGCCCATAAAGGGTAAGTTTTTTAACACCATGCTCATAAAGGTTGTAATATCATGACTGGGATTCACCATTCTACCATCACCCAAAGACAGAGTGATACAACTCTATAGATTGAATCTACTATACCCCCCCCCCCCCCCCCCCCCCCCCCCACACATTCTCCATCTCGTTTGCACATACTGCAAATGCATCGCCTCCCCTAAGCCTCCACCAACCCCGCGCCTGACTTTCCAGATACTTTATCAAGTGCATAAGGACCATTTGCACAGAAGGCAATTAAAAGCTTTAGTGGTTCCTGCAGGCAGAGGGGTAGTTTGGGGGGCCCCAGTCGACACATGAGCCAGTGCCTTATTGGAGAGGGCTGGCTTTGTGCAGCAGAATGGCTTCGGTAATTTATACCAAATAGACTGCAGGTAGGGTACCCGAGCCAAGAGGAACGCATCTGCATTAATCAATATGAAATTATCCTGGATGTAATTTGTGGAGGGCAGCCATGCACCTGCCCAGAAATGTGATTGGGGGAAGCCTGCGCACAAACAAGTGACTGAACTCTGCTGACAATCTGGTGGCTATAGAACAAGGAAGCAGATCCAAAAATCAGATCCAATTGTCTGTCAAATCCCAAAGAAGCTGTGAGCTGAAAGAGAAGAAGTGATGAAAGTGGAGCTCCGCGGAAAACACTTTCATTCAAGCTTGACAAGTTAAAGGCGCAGTGTGAAAAATTTGATCATTTTTGTTCCTTCTCCTTATATGCTGACATTTCCTTAAATGTATAATCACCTAGGTCCCCCCCCCCCCACACACACACCCCATTACTCTTAATTGAGCCCATTGTTGTGTGATTACATGAGGAGCTTCCCTTCAGAGGCCACCATGTTTTTTTACAGTAGCTCAGAATGGACGTGTTAAACATATTTTGACTTTTAATGACAACTTAAGTCAACCATAGGTTCTCCTGCATGCTCAGAAGGGTGAGGGTAAGGTGATGGATATAACAGGCAACTTCTCCTCTAGATGCCACCAAATCTTACACACCGCACCTTTTAAAATGTGCAGTTTGGCAAATGTGACTTTCTTTGCATGGCCGAGTAAAATGCAAATGCAGACTTGCTGGGGCTCCGAACCTGAAGGGTTGTAGGGAAATAAATCTATTAGCATGGTAAATTCTGCTAGGGAAGATAAGCTCGTCCTTAAAATGACCATATGCAAAGGTAGCGATAGCGAGGGTGTCCGGCGGATTATCGCGTTTGCATATCTTCTGATCAATCCACTCGCCGTGGTCACGTGTTGGGGCCAAGATCACTGTGTCATGATTTGGAATCAGACGGATTTGCACCGGGGACATTCTTCTTCCACATGTCCCCCTTGCACCTTCAGGCTCCCAATGTCGTTAGTGTCGGTAAATAGAGGGGCGAGGCATTGTGGATGTGGTCTGGCAGCTGGTGACCTTCCTGGTCGGCGTGCTCCATGACTCTCTCCAGCCTCCTTTTTCAGGCTTCAGACAGCCCCGGCTCTCTTTATCACTCCCCAGGATCAGCAATTGCTCAGCGACAGTCTCAGTAATGCATCCACGCCGGGGTATCTCTTCAGCACACAACGATGTGCTTTGCAAATACAATACACAGGGCGAGAGAATACAAGAGAGAGAGGGGGGGGAGCAGGCGAGGGAGAGGGTTCAGAGCATGTCGTGTGCCATCTCCCGGATGAATGTTCAAAGCTGTAAAATGTAACTTAAGGCAAGATTTAAATAGTGTTTCACCTTCACATGAGAGTTATTAGCAGGGTGGAATATGGAGACGTCGGGATTACGTGCGTCAGAGGCTGACGCTCCTCATGGCAAGATTTTTATGTAAGCTGTCAGCCACATTAACAAAGTCAGACGAGAGGAAAGGCTGTTTCATTACCACCAAGTGGAGCCGAGTCGAGATTGATCTTATTTTGAAAAATGAAATCCTACCTGGTAGCGATCCATGTTTTAGTCATGATATCAGCGCGTAACCTTCAGATGACAACACAGGAGGAGCCACATTTACGTACAGTCAAACAACAGGTTGTGCGGATTCCTTCAACTCGCCTCGTGACTCGTGAGAGGTTTGCCAATTATGCAGAGTGATATACTGAAAAACATTTAGAGCCCCTTCCCAGTGATACACGGTTCATAAGCATTGTACCACAGGCTTAATTGGTTGAATTTTCTCTCTTGGCAGACAAGGAACTGTACCCTCAGGCACAGATAAAAGACTTCTAAACTCTCTTTTGTGAGGCGAGGAGATGAAAGGGCAGAGAAGACAGGAGCTTGTCAGGGAAGGAGCCGGTCCCAGCGGCAGCAGCAGCGGTGGCGGCGGCAGCAGCAGCAGCGGTGGCGGCGGCAGCAGCAGCAGCGGCGGCGGCAGCAGCAGCCAGTTAGTGTGCAGGTGTAGCCAACCAGAAGAACGACGGGTTATCGTCAGCTCCCCGCTTGAGGGATGAGACGCGTCGTCATCCAGTCATAACGCCTCGGTCCCTCCTGCAACTCTTGCGGCCCCATCACCTTCACCGCTGACATGACAGACGTCGTGTTGTTTAGTAATATTAGATGCCGATTGTAGCCACGATGACGGAGCTTGGATTTAAATATTTAATTTGGCCTATTTTAAATAAGAAGATAATGAATGACTCCATGCTTGATTGAACAATGAACTTCAGGTCACACTTGAAGTTTCATTGTCCGTTCTAAATTAAATAAAGCCTCTCTAGAAGGAAATTAATGATAACGTAATTATGTTGACAATGAGATGATAGAACATCACCGGGCTCATAACGTTATGCACAACCATCAATATTGAAAGGTACAGTGCGTCCGATTTTTGCCACTTCTCAACAATATTACAAAACAATCACACAGTAACTTTTTCATGAATTTATAATGTTTTAAATGTAAATATACATAATATAAATATAGTATAAATAAATATTTTATTTCCATTATCCTTAAGTGAGCCCACTAATGCGTATTTACATGAGGAGCAGATTGGCACTATGGGGGCCGCCATGTTTTTACAGTAGCCCAAAGTGGACGTACTAAACGTCATTTGAGTTAATGACAGCTGAACCATATAACTTCTCCTGCATGCTGGGCAGGGTGAGGTGATGGATGCTAAATGCATCTTTACCACTCATTTTCAACAAATCTTACACACTGCCCCTTTCAGTAATTACATATTACCCTTCATTTAAGGGTAATGGGAAAAAAAATAATGTATTCAAGTGGTTAAAGATTTATGAAAATGTCAGAATGTAATTGTTTTGTAATAATCTTTAGAAGTGACTAAAATGACCAACGTCTGACATACTGCACCTTTAATGAAATGGTCAACATATTTGATTATTGTTATCAATGAGTGCTGAAATGCATGCAGCTAAAACTGGTGCATTTTAAGTTCATATTTCCAAATGTACAAAAAGATAAATGGTCGCATTAGTTGTGTTCTCATTAATCAACTGCAATATGGAAGAATGTGGTTGAAAGGTGTTAATCTCAAACTTATTAACAATGATTCAATTTCTCAGTAATGTCATAGTTCATTTGATAATCAAATCAGGAGGGAAAAAAATGTGCATATTGGTTAAATTAGTGTCTCATTTCCACACCAAGCGGTGCTATTAATAACACAGAGCCTGCATGCAATTTCTCTCACTGCTCCATGGGAAATGAGCTATGAAGAATAGCAATAATTGTCGATGGACATCTTGGCAACAGAGCAACTGCCTCATGCTGCATAATCAGCCCTGTCAAAATCCTGAAAGGGCTGAAACATTGTTGGGAAGGAAAACATGGAAAGCACTTAATTAAGGAGAGCGAAAATGGAAACAAGTGTAATTTAATCTCTTTTGGAGTTTCATTACGTGTGCACCCGGTTAATTTTCTGCCAACTGTGGTGTTTAACTCTCATGTTCCTACATTCGAGATATTTGGCTTGTCACATATTTAACCAATAATTTTTCCAATTGTCATATTAAGCCTTTGTTTTCTTGTCATATCACGATCTCTCAATGTTCAGTATTGGCAGATACAGACATGAATTCAATATTAGTATATATGGGCATATTTTTTTCAATCTATATGTAGCATTGACCATGAAGCAGTTCAACCATTGCAATCTAACCCAGGGTTGTCAAACTCATTTTAGTTCAGGGGCCACATACAGTACAATTTAATCTCGAGTGGGCGGGGCCAGTTAAATCCCAGCATAATGACCTAAGACCAATGACAACAAAAAATCTTTGTATTAGGGCCAAAAAGTACAAGTACGTTTTGGAAACGTTCACATTTAATGAACTATACATTTTTACAAAATGGATTCAATACTGCTGAGGGTGGCCATTTGGTTTTGGTGCTATGGAGATAGACGATAACCAGAGTTGAGTCCAGGAAGGATGGAATCTGGGCTGATACCAACCAGAGAGGGTTGGAGAGGCTCACCTCTATATGTGG
The DNA here is from genome assembly GCA_016785325.1 of Chascanopsetta lugubris. NCBI lineage: Eukaryota > Metazoa > Chordata > Actinopteri > Pleuronectiformes > Bothidae > Chascanopsetta > Chascanopsetta lugubris. The sequence goes on from JAFBJT010005672.1 coordinate 115,863, forward strand.
ATATATCATTCTTTTGCTGATGAGGGTAAAAAGGCATGACTTTGGATTATCTTCATGAACAATTACAAGTTGGTCTCCATGTGACATTGGGTTACTTAGGGTGATTGCCTTTGGCCTCTTGAGTTTGTTCTTGCAGCAAACAGCAGTGTGCCCGGGGCCTTCATAGAATCATTAAGTGGAATGTTGGAAAGGACTTGCAGTTCTTCTGCAGAAGAACTTAGATGCTGACCTGGGGATAGTGGAGAACAATGTTGAGACTCTTTACAGATGATGTGTTCCTGATTGTTCCAATAGACTATCTGTGCTGGGATGGTTTCCATTCAACTATGAAGCAGCTGAAGTGAGAATCAGCACCACAAAGGCTGACGACCATTGTGCTGTAAGTTGCTCCATCTGATGGGTTGGAACTCTAATTGAAGAATCTGAACAATCTTGCGCTAGCTCTTGTTGGATCTAAACATTTTTGAAGATATGATCAAAAGTATGCATTATTGCGGAGACGATGTCAGAGGGCTTTGATATAGAAGTTAATCTTCCTTCCAGGCCTCTTCTTGTCATCATGAGCTCTGGGTAGTGCGCAAAGAATGATATCAAGGATGAAAGCAGCCAAAATGAGTTTCCTCCACATGGTGTAGTGGTTCAACCTTAGATAAGGTGAGGATCTTTGGCACCCAGGGGAAGCTTGCAATTGAAAGGAGCCAACTGAAGTTGCTGAGTCATCAGATTAGGTTGCCTCCTGGGCCCCTTCTACTGGACATTTTCCAGGCACATCCTCATAATAGGAGGAGACCCCAGGGTAGACCCGGAGTTTGCTGGAGGAATTATGTATCTCAATTAGCCTGGGAGAGCCCCGTTGCTTGGTAAAAGGGACTTCCCTCTTTAATCAGCAGCCATTGCGGCCAAATCCTTATAAAATGGATGAAATATTTAATATTCAAGTTATTCCTTGAGATATGATCATTTCAACAAGCAGCTCATTTGTAAAACGTGATAGTCTTATACATGCATCTTAAAAACTGGGCTTCCATGATCCAAGCAATATTTTAACCAGCATAGATTAATTTGTCACATGTTTGATTGTCATTTGAACTGAGTAAAGCTGTTAAAGGTGCAGTGTGTAAGATTTGGTGACATCTAGAGGTGAAGTTGCATAATGTATCCATCACCTCAACTTTACCCTTCCGAGCATACAGGAGAGCGTGTGGTGGACTTCGGTTTTCATTAAAGCTCAGAAGATGTTTAATACGTCCACTTACTACTGTAAAAACATGGCGGCTGCCAGAGAGCCCCACTCCTGTAAATATTTAAATATACATTTAGGTGATCATTAATTGATGAAAATGTCATGAAATTGTTTTGTAATATTTCTAGAAGTGACAAAAAATAACTGAAATCTTACACACTGTCCCTTTAACCTATTAGCCACATCAAACTCTTACACATACTGGTATAAAGGACACCTTGGATGTTTCAGAGACAAAATATGATGGGATCATGTTGGAAGGAAAAGCTGATTCTCTGCTTTGCATATTGTTCATGAAGTAGTCCATACATGTTCCATCAACGCCTGATTAGTTTGGCAAGGAGATCCAAGGTGATTCAGGAGTAAATGATAGCCCATAGAGTGATTGGGATTTCAAGACACTCAGATTAGAATCATCCTGGTGCACTATACTGTACATATTCATTGCCAACACGTTATAGGTCATGTTAACATTTCTCATCTCACATCTTGTTGTATTTTTACATGGATAAAACATGTAGACCCCCATAAATCTATAGAATGTTACATTTTGGCGTCAGCTTCTAACACTGAGATATCAAAAATTGGCATTGCATTACTCTGATGACATCTAACAGCCTAGTGGACATCTATAGCAATAAAGTGGCAGTGGAACCAAGTGAAGATTGATGCACATAGGGTAAGTAAACACATTCATTAGAATACCATCACTTTGCAAAAACATTTATTCACTGTCTTTGAGTGAAAGGAGAAGAGAACATAGATAATGTATTGACAGTGGCAAACTATTACTAAAAATTAGCTTTTTAAACATTATCTGATGAACCACATTCCATATCCATCAATTAAAAAATCAGTCATTACCATGTTTTTTATTACTGAGATTTAATCAAACTAGATGAAACTCTTCTCATTTGAAATGCCCTTTGTACAGAAGATTTCCAAGTCAATGGAACAAAAAAGTGTGGCCATTGTTAGACTCCATTTTTCTCTCGACATTTGTATGGCTGTGTTCTGATAAGGTCGTCTTGTTACTGTAGCCTTTTTTTCTTCGTGCTCATGAATTCTGCCTGCTTCAATCTTCATCATTATAGACATTAAATACTTGTCGGGGATAATATCAAATGCATTTGGAGATCCTTTTAATTAGAGCAGTATTGTAGAGGCCTTTCAGAGCCATTATAAAGGGGGCTATTCATGCCATTCAGTCTGAATAGGTATTCAGTACTATTCAGTCTGAGGCCAATAAACATGCACTTAGAACAGATATGAAACTCAAAAAATGTTGAATTGAAATGTTGTTGAACACAGTGTGCATGATGCGAGGCCACTATTTCAGCACTCACACTTTTAAAAGAACAGCAGATAGTTGCAATTAAATGACTGCCGCTGTCCGTATTGTAAAAATGCTGGATTACATTGTCTGCGGAAACATTCGGCTGAGCCTACTTTCCTGCTCTCAAATTAAACTGATTCAAGTTCCTGATAAGTATGCCTCTATCTCTTCCATTCTGATCTTATCATTCCCTCCCTTCTACTTCAAGATGGGTCACTGTGTCGTAACTATGATATTAAAGACATTTGATGTGTCCTCCAGTATCTGAATTTGACATTTTACCGCGGCGCCATACAGTACGTTTGATCAAACTGGAAACCTGACTTGCATATAGGTGTGCTGGTGTTTGTCGTCATTATACAAAGCGCATAAATTCAAAGAGCGCACCGTGCTTTGTCCGTGAACGTGGACTGATTGATGTTAGAAGAGGCATTTATTGCTCATTGTGCAGAGCAGTGACCATCCATCTGAAAGGGAATTAGTTATCACAGGCCCACAGGGAGTCTTTATGGAGTATTGTCTCAGAAAATGACTTACCCGAGCTGCTTTGTGTTTGGTGGACGAGAAACATCAGAAGCCCGCAGAAAAGACAGTGGCGGAGAATTAGCTGCAATTCAGTTTCATCTATCATGTAAGCTACAAAATATTAATATATAATTTTTTCTAGGTCTGTATCATGATGACGGGCTATTATAGACAGATAATAGGGATCCGATGAGCACACCCCCTCCTGCTCTCACACATCACATGAGGAACTTCAAGTGCAAGGAACACACTCAAAAACTGCACCTCATGAACAGAAGCAGAAGCCTACTGTATGATGCAATCTCAATTTGTACTTTTGCAAAAAAACAAAAATCCTCCATGTTGAGAAGGTTAGAATTCCATGAGCAAGCATGTAAATATCAGATGAAAAAATAAATTTGCTGGAAAAATAATGATTCTGATGATTTCGTGTGATGATAATCCACCACACTTGTAAATGATTGTCTCACCAATTCAGAATAAAGATTTTATTTATATCAAAAGCAGGTCTTTTTCACAGGGTTACATGTTTCACCCCCATTTTTCCCCCATCATTATTAGTATCATCATCATTATAATAATAATTAATACTAATAATAATTATCATTATTATGGTTTTATTAATATTGTTATTGTTGTTGTTGGCGGTGGTGTTAATACTGCTGTTGTAGATTTTGTTGTAGTGCAGTTAGCGTCATAAATGGAGTAGGTGAAGTCTGGCTGGAGTCCGTAGAAAAAAATGAGATGGACCAGGATGTTATTCGCACATGCGCAGTAGATATATTTTCTAACCTGTTAAGCTACAAGCCAGCTAGATAGATGTAAGCTAGCACAGATACAAATTAGACAAAGAAGCCTTGTGGAGAGTCAGGGTAAAAAATAATTAAAAGTCGTCGGGGGTGAAAGGGGCGGCTCTGACACAAAGCTACATGCGTTATCCGACATATATGGAAGTATGAAACTGGAAGGTACGCCGCCTACACGTCTTTTTAAACTTTTTGTGAGCATCGGTGCAGAGATTAGCTCCGGCTAGCCGCTAGCCGATGCTAGTAGCCACCGTTGTTTTCCCACCAGCAGTCTGAGCAGAAAATGTGAGGGTTTAGCTCGGCTTCGTTAGCATCCCGCAACAGGAACGAGTGAAGGCCCTTTGTTTTACGTTGAGTAATGGAGCTCCACACTGGATATTAACAGATAAAGTTGAGGCTTCGATAGCTAGTTTGTGTTGCATTAAAGGAGTAATGCTGTTTATGTAAGGCTGCCTTGTTTTGTATGAGCAGATTTATTGTTAACTAGTTATCTCGTCAGTGTTAGCCACGTCTGCGGTCTAAGGCTAAAGTGAAGTTATCATTAATCTTGCATTGAGAACATTAATGTTAGCT
>JAFBJT010005675.1:5003-25766 GCA_016785325.1 Chascanopsetta lugubris
ATAAAAAAATATAATTTAAAAAAAAAAAAACTCATTGTTTTTTTTTGTGGGGGTAACCCCCCCCCCCCCCCCCCCCCCAATTGTGGAGTAGGTACCAGAATATCTCCATCACGTCAACAAACGCTTGGAAGAAGAGGCAGACAGAGTCATCACATATTTAGACCAGAGCACACAGTGAGTGTCAGACCGTCGTATCCCGTTTAAAATGGAACCCTGACCAACAGTGATTCATTTGCAACCCGAGTCCGTTTCTTTTCCCTCCTCAGAAAACCACTCATCGCTACTGTGGAGAAGCAGCTGCTTGGTGAACATCTAAGTGCAACACTACAGAAAGGTGTACAACGGTTAACGCACTAGTGACATCACAGCAGTTACTGAATGTTTAAGATGTGTACTTGATGTTCTGGGATCCCGCCTGACTCACACCTGTTGTTTGCACACATTTCCAGGGCTGACTAATCTGCTGGACGAAAACAGAATCCAGGACCTATCGCTTCTCTACCAGCTCTTCAGTCGAGTGCGGGGTGGTGTTCAGGTTCTTCTGCAACACTGGATAGAGTACATCAAGGTACGACCTTGCGCCAGACTGTGGATGATGAAGCTGCGGAGCGCCGAGGAGTCATTTCTCACTTTAATGTCCGCTTGTTCCACGCGCAGGCCTTTGGAAGCACAATCGTAATCAACCCCGAGAAAGACAAAACAATGGTGCAGGAGCTGCTGGACTTCAAGGACAAAGTAGATCACATCATCGACATCTGCTTCATGAAGAACGAGAAGTTTGTCAACGCTATGAAGGAGGCGTTTGAAACCTTCATCAACAAGCGGCCAAATAAACCTGCAGAGCTCATAGGTGGGTAACTAACTTCTAATGAGCAGATGATTATGATCTTGAAATAACACCATGTTAACTGAACGTGTTTCTGTTTGCAGCAAAACACGTGGATTCAAAACTACGAGCAGGAAACAAAGAGGCGACGGACGAGGAGCTGGAGAAGATGCTGGATAAGATCATGATCATCTTTAGATTCATCTATGGTAATAGTCATCCTCACATTTACTCCTGTTCAGTTCGTTTTCCCCATTTGGAAAAGTTTTTGATGTGAGGATTCGTTGTTGCTGTAGGGAAAGACGTCTTTGAGGCCTTTTACAAAAAGGATCTGGCCAAGAGGTTGCTGGTTGGCAAAAGTGCTTCTGTTGATGCGGAAAAGTCCATGTTGTCAAAGCTAAAACATGGTAAGTCATTTGATCAGATACATGAAATGAGTATTAAAAGTAAAAAGTAAAAATAAACCCCTGGTGATCTTATGGTGTTTGCTCAGAGTGCGGGGCAGCGTTCACCAGCAAACTGGAGGGGATGTTCAAGGACATGGAGCTTTCTAAAGACATAATGGTTCAGTTCAAACAGGTAAAAACAACTCAAATGAGCTGGCATACATAAGATTCATGTACGGAGGTTCACTCAAAAGTGCCACATCATCAACAATGCACCCTTGTGTTGAAATGGCAGGTTAACATCATATGTCTCACTTCTCCTCCTGCAGTACATGCAGTGCCAAAACATCCCTGGCAACATCGAGCTGACCGTCAACATCCTAACGATGGGCTATTGGCCGACCTACATCCCCATGGAAGTGCACCTGCCCCCTGAGGTGGGAGCCAAGCAAATATTGAATATTTTCGGACCGAGTCGTTTATATAACCTGACGTGCGATAAACACTCAGGTTGTCACCTCATGACACCTCTGTTATCTTTGTCCAGATGGTGCGGCTGCAGGAGATCTTCAAGACCTTCTACCTGGGCAAACACAGCGGCAGGAAGCTGCAGTGGCAGTCAACACTAGGACACTGCGTCTTAAAAGCAGAATTCAAGGAGGTTGGTGATTGACGAGAGCGATCTGTTGTGTGTCTTATGACTCAGTGTGTGAAGACGGGCGGTAATTGCTCTGTTTGATTCTCCTCCAAAAAAAAAAAGGGCAAGAAGGAGTTGCAGGTTTCACTCTTCCAAACACTTGTGCTACTGATGTTTAATGAAGGGGAGGAGTTCACTCTGGAGGAGATCAAGCTAGCGACAGGAATAGGTTTGTATCGTCACTTGAGAGTTGACTTCAAGTACTTTGTTGCTCTCTGTATTCATGGTGTGTATCTGCTGGTTTACAGAGGACAGTGAACTGCGCCGGACTCTTCAGTCACTCGCTTGCGGGAAAGCACGGGTTCTCACCAAACTCCCCAAAAGTAAAGACGTGGAGGACGGGGACAAGTTTTCCTGCAATGACGACTTCAAACACAAGCTCTTCAGGATCAAAATCAACCAGATCCAGATGAAAGAAACGGTACAGCTTTTTCACTTTACAGTCGACTCTCCTTGATTTCATTTTTGAAAACAGCACAGAGCAAACGGCTTTAACCCTGATTGTTCCACACCAGGTGGAAGAGCAGGCCAGCACCACAGAACGGGTCTTCCAGGATCGTCAGTATCAGATCGATGCCGCCATCGTCCGGATCATGAAGATGAGGAAGACGCTGAGCCATAATCTCTTGATGTCGGAGGTGTACAACCAGCTTAAATTCCCTGTTAAGGTGAAAAACTCAGCTCTGAATCTTTTTCTGCTATTTTTCCTTTTCTATTGTAAAGTTATATTTGTGAGATTACATTTAGGGAGAAAGGGAAGTGGGGGTAGAAATCTAAGGGTATCCATGGTTATTTCTTACGGTTGATTTAAAAGTAGATTTGGAACTAGCAAGGTAGGGAATTTGACTCTTTGCCAGATATGCGTTTGTACCATGCAAATAATAAATGTCTGAACATTTCTGTCATTTTGCAAATGAGCCATAAACATTTTTTTTTGTAACAATTGTGACCACATTAATAACCGTGGTATATATTTAATCACTGATGTGAATTCCAGTTATTTGAATACAAAGACAAATCATTGAGAAGCTAAACCAAAAACATTACAGAAGTATTTCAGCAAGTAATTTTCATAAAATATAAATAAAATCTTATCTATCAATAAACTCAAAAAGATGATGCAATTATATATACAAATTAAAATATCAGTATAATCATTGTAGATTCCATGCCTGCCAATATTGATGGAAAAATCTACCTCTGCTCACTCCTGTCTCCTCTCTGTCATGTGTCCCTGCAGCCTGCTGACTTGAAGAAGAGGATAGAGTCTCTTATTGACAGGGACTATATGGAGCGTGACAAGGAGAATTCCAACCAGTACAACTACGTGGCTTAACGAAAAGAAAAAAAAAAACCATGACGGGAAAGAAAAAGAGATTCAGATGGATGGTCCAGTCAGGCTGAAAGCTGTTCTGAATGATCGGTCTCTAAATCTTTTGCTCCAGTGGACATTAACCATTATCATCTTCAACCTAGCGACCGACACGTGAATGGATGCTGCTCACTCCACAGGCTTCTCTGTGTGTGCTGGGTTTGTGATCCTGTTGGACTGCATGCCCATTGAAAAGAGAATACTGTCCATATTTCTCGGTGCCTCTGAGAGAGTTAGGTGGACAGACGAAGAAGACGTGCAGATGTTGTTTCTGTTTGCTCCTTTTTCTTTCTTTTTTTTAAATGGAGAGGAAAACTATTTATTTTCAAACTTAGATCCTTCTTTTTACATAATGCGACTCCATATGCTCTTTGTTACCAAGTCACTTTTCGGTTCCCTTTGTTCAGTCGCTATCCCACGCAAATACTGACGCACCTAAAGATGCTCTAAATGTGCCACATGTTGAAGGGGAATAACGGATAAAAAAAATTGATGCTTGTTTCTTTAGTGTCAAATGTGGGACAATAACTTAAAGATAAGAGATTTGACCCTTGGGAAGGATCTGTGTCAAATGTATGATCCTGCAACGAAGTTCTACAACGCCCTGCCTCTGTTTGCCGATGCTGTGATCATAAACACACAACAATCGTTCAAAACGGAGCCTGTGCCAAAAAAAAGGAGCACTTGTTTTGTTATTGGGTGCATTTGAGCTGCTTAAAGAGTTACGTTGTACAAGTATGCGCAATTAAGTTCTGTTTGTTCTTTGTTTTAACATTTTTGTACATAGCTCACAAAAATGACATCTGACAGCCAGCTGCTTTTCTAGGCTTTTTGTTAACCCTTAGAAACGTATACTAAAAGCACAACGCCATCGTTTCCCCTCATCTTCTCCTGGTGTCATATCACTTTACATACACTTTATTTTTTTGTAAGTCTCCCTGTGAGACTTGTTTTGCTTAAAAGTGGGACTGGATCAGCTTCAAAACATGAGGAGGAGAGCGCAGATTGGACTTTCCCTTGTTTGTATGAGTCTGTTAGATTTATTGCTTCGGATTAAAAAATAACTGTTTCAATGGAGGGTGTTGTTTTTCGAATACATCGCAGTAGTTTGGATTTGTTTCTGTGGATCTATAAAAGGCACATTCTGTCCGATTTAGGGACATGGAGTCATCCCACCCTTCTCTTCTGAACACCTTGGAAGATGAAAATGATACACCCATGCCGGGGTTCCAAAACAAGTGAATAACAAGACCCATTGATAACAAGATCCATTAATAACATGACGGCACAAGGAAAACAAACACCTGTTCTATTAATACAATATAAATCGATATAAATAATCACAAGAACAAAAACTGCAGATAAACACATTGATTTTAATGAAATGAAAAGGTGTTGGTGTTGGTGCATATTTATATCACAATTCAGTTGACAAGTCATGAAGATCACAAATCCAATATTGTGCTCTGAATTCCTTTAAAGGTACAACCTTTAAAGGTACAACCTTTAAAGGTAATCCTAGAGTATAGGATCTAGTGACACCTTGTGGTGAACTCACAGGTTGCAACTGGATACTCCTCACTTTAAAACCATCAATGCTAATCATGAAGGAAAACCCCTGTTAGTATAAAATACTTAAGATGAAAGGCTTGTACGTCATTGGTTGCAACTATTTAAAGAAGAAGAAGAAAAAGCTTTTCGTTTCAATATAAGAAAGGGAATTATTATTGAATAGTTTCACCTAAATGTTGCACTTGACCCTTAAACGTGCACCTGTAAAACACATCCAGTGAAATAACAGGAAGTGTGTGAGAGCAGGGAGAGGCAGACGCCCCACTCACCTCGGTGTTTTGACACAGCTCACAGTCATATGACCACATTTCCTGGTACAGTCGGCAGCGGCTCTGCCTTCACCTCACATACCGCTGACTGAGCGTCCCGGCCGGGTGTTTATCTCCTCTTTCTCTTCGGCAGCAACACACTCCAAACATCCAGGCGACCATGACACGATACGCTGCATTGGTTCTGCTCCTCGCCTCTGTGGTTGGTACGTACCGAGACCTTTTATCCATAATGGAATTCGACAGAGAAGTGACGTTTGGGAAGACGGCGATTCCCTCGGAGTCAAAACTTGGGAGACTTGAAACTAACCTGGGCCTGCAGCCGGGCTCGGGTGGTGAACCGTTAGCGAATTCAAATTGTATACAAAATCGCAATACGGGCTACGTGGTTTGATTTGATCTGCATATAGTTCCTCTGTTGGGACTGGATTTGATTTTAGAGGCAGTAAAACTTATCGGCTATTTTTACAAGGAGCAGTAGCGGGGACATGTTGAGCTAATATAGCCTAGCTTGATTGCCGAATTGTTACCTACGTCAACAACGCTAAAGCTAACCACCCAGACATGCGTGTGAACGAGACGCCACTTACCGTCTTAATGCTACTAATATTAACCGACAAGTTAGGTTTTCTTTTCAAATTCGTGCTGTGTGCCTTATTTTACCGACTAGATAGCTAGCTAGCTTAGCTCACGTTCAACGCTGCTAAAAGTATTTCTGATAAAACGTCTTGATTGTATCAATTGTTTAGATTTATTGGTAAATATTCGTCCCTTTTTAATGTTTAATTCACCTCACGTGCGTTAAAACATTTCAGTTGTTCGTAGAGGAGCAATCGACATGTTGTGCTCATGTAGCCTAGCTTGATTGCTAATTGTTACCTACGTCAACAAGGAGTAAGTGAACCGGTCAGACGCTCTTTTCTGACTCAAATGCCCAATTTGATGAATATAACCGCTTATTATCTTTTCGTTTCCGTGTACATTGATTAAATGTGTCACAATAACCGGACAGTGTAGTTTTTATGTTTGATAGACAGCTTAAAATTGTTAGCCGGGCAGTGTGCTTAGCCGTTTGCATAACACTTATTTTGAGACCTACTGATCCATGTGAAAGAAAAACTTGAGGTTATCCCTATCATGCCCACTGCTACGTGACCTAACAACAACTCTGTGACACTGGGAGAACGAAACATTACCCACTGAACTGCCCCGGTACGTTAGACAACGTCTTATGTTCGCTTGCAATTTGTGTTAGCAGCAGTTTAGCCTTAGCAACCTTCAGGGTTTACAGTAAGTTAGCACGGGGCAGTACAGTCAGTACAAATCACAGTTGAGCTAAAGACACGTGACTTCGCTTGTTATTCAAGTATAGACAAAGAGGATTGCAACTGCAGTATGTTTACAAGACAAACAATGTTTATATCTTCAATATATTACAACAGGCACACACAGTGTGATTCCATGAACACAAGCATTATGATTTCGATCCGAGTTTTGCTCCAGTAAACAACTTGACCTGTTTTTGGAAACCTGAACAGAAATTGAAACGTTACTGTGGCATTTGCTAAGTTGATCAACCTGGCTGCTCATGTTCCATGTCCTCTTATTATGAATAATAAAAAGCCAGGATCACAATGTACATGTTAATATAACTAGTCACTAAACATTAAAAACAAACTTAGATAACGAGTCGATTTTAAACTAGCCGTTGATTAGCTTCTTAGTCTATACAAACGACACTACTTCGTTTTTCAAAAAGAAATGGCTATTACTGAAGGGTTAAGCAGCTCTTTAACCCTGTGCAAAGTCTTTGACAAATCCATGACTCAGATACATCATTTATTTAAAGTCATCCAAAAAAGGGATATGTTGAAAACGGCAACAGCTAAATGCAGCTGTCAATAAAATTCCATGCACAGAGAAATTGGCCTTCAATCTTTCTTGGACAAATGTACTAGATACAGTATCTGTCGTGCACCTCCAGGCTACAAATGACACTGACAAAGCTTTTCCCTCTGCAAGTTTAATGTTTTCTAATGTTTTACCAGACCTTGTGATCAGTGTCAGCATTGAGCAGATAACAGGCTGCTGATATTTAACTCGGCCACTGCTGCATCTCTCAGTCAAATGAAGTATTTTTACAGCAAGCTCGCAAACAACTATGTGATTTTTATTTCAAGCGAGTCTCTTTTTTACGAAGATGATACCTGGGGGAGGTGCTGGGCAGTTCTGGAGTTGATGACGGTGCATTGTGTAAACGTCGTACAGATACTGAAACTGGACTTTGACCTCTCTCCCATAAAACTCTGTAGTTTATCTGAGCATGAGAAAAGATAAAAGTTCAATTCATAGGGCATAAGGAGATATTTGAATAATGCTCAGCACATCATCGTGTGATTCTCATGTACTCATCTGATAGGATTATTTCACCCGGAAGACTTGATAGCTGCTGTTGAGGTTTCGTCCCAGCTTGCCTTGCCTTTGTCTCCTGTCTCTATGGTTGATCTGTTTTCTATTTTTTTTCCTGTACCGTAGTAACCTCTTACAGTGCTGATCTAACCACAGCAGCTACCACAGCAGCTACCACAGCAGCTACCACAGCCGCAACTACTGCTGAAACCACCACAACCGCCGCTACAACAACAGTTGAAACCGCCGCTACAACCGCCGCTACAACCGCCGCTACAACCACACCTGAAACCACCACAACCCCCGCTACAACCACAGCTGAAACCACCACAACCCCCGCTACAACCACAGCTGAAACCACCACAACCGCCGCTACAACCACAGCTGCTACAACCACAGCCGCTACAACCACAGCTGCTACAACTACAGCTGCAACCACCACAACCGCCGCTACAACCACAGCTGCTACAACTACAGCCGCAACCACCACAACCGCCGCTACAACCACCGCGGCAACTACCATTGCTCCTACCACAGTAACCACTGCAGCTCCTCCCACGACCCCCACTACTCCTTCCACTACGCCTTCCACCACCCCTACACCCACCCTCTCTCCACCAACCACCGGGAAATACAATGTCACCGTTAACGCCACGGTCTGTCTGCTGGCCAGCTTTGGTCTTCAGGTTGCTATCAAACAAGGAGAGGTATGTGTGTTAACAAAGCATCGTCTCATAGACTCATGTTCCTCTGTGCCCCTTCTGATTTTGTTCTCTTGCCTCCGTCACAGACATTTCAACAGATGAACCTTGACCCCAGCAAGATCAGTGTCAAGGGATCATGCGGAGTCAACAGTAGTGAGCTGCAGCTGGCATCAAACACCATGACCATCTTGCTCACCTTCACTCATGTAAGTCCTTGACAGGATGTCGTCAATATCTGTTTGTTTCATTGATTTTGATTGTTACACTTGTTTGCTTAACCCGGAAGACAGACATCAACCAGCTCAGCCTTTGCTAGAGGAGATAGCCTAACCAGGATGAGACGCATTAAATAAGACATATTCTACTCATTTTTGGGTGATGTCATTAGTGTCACGACTAGAAAAGGTTGACAGTCTCAAATAATGCTGCAGTGTTCTTGCACTGTAGACCCACTGCCCCTCCCTCACAAAAGCCTTAACTGCTCTGATTGGCCAACTGGCACAGTCTCTTGTCATTGATCGCAGCTGATGTATGAGGTTTTCCACCTATTGACATGTCTGACTCCAGCTCAAGACAAAGTAGAAATAAAAACAAGGATGAGGCGTTTGACAGGCTACTGAAAGTTTTTTTCTTAAATAACTAGTTTGGCAGTGAGGGGGCACTGCCAAACTAGTTATTTTTTACTAGAAGCACATTTCAAAGAATATCTTTATACCCCCCCCCCCCAAAAAAAGACATGGAACAAATATAATATGACTTTCTTTAAAAAATGAGTCTTTTTCTTCTAACAGGACGCAGCAAAATTCAGCCTTCACGCCGTCAACCTCACCGCAAAGATGAGCACTGGTAATGAGAAGAATCACATCCACCCACGTACAAATGGGGCACCATGCTGCGACACAAGTTCATCTTTGTTACTGCCTGTTTTTATTTCAAGGTGAGGACTTCAATGCGGTGAACACCAACCTGACTCTATGGGCGGCAGCCGTCGGCAGCTCCTACATGTGCAACAAGGAGCAAAACTATACCATCACCGAGCTGCTCAGCTTCTACACCTTCAACCTGCAGGTGCAGCCCTTTGGAGTCACAAACGAAGGGTTCAGTACAGGTAAGGCCCATCTTTGATAAAACCAGGTTTTCACAGTAAAATGTGCATTTTGTATTTGTTTACATTTTGTAAAACACCATGAAGGAAAATATACCTTCAAAACAATGCCTGAGGGCTTCATTACTGCAATATTCAATTGACAGAATAACAGAGTCCAGTGGAAAGTAGCACCCTGGTTTTTAAAACACAAGGAAAATACGTAATAGGGTCAGAAAGGTAGAGATGTGGCGCTGTATTCTCAAAGTCTAAATAACTCTGAAGGACAAATATGTTTATTATGCATCATGGGACACAATTGCTGTTTTCATTACTCTTGTATGGGCCTTTAATTTTTACATCATATGTGGGTCTTATCTATGGACACGGTCATGTTCACTATCATATTTTTTTCAGTTGTAAATAAGCAGTTTATGAATTTTACATTTTCATAATACTTGGAGGCTCCCATAGGTTCACGTACACGTTGGGAGGAAATGAGTCAGGGGAGAGGTATTCAACCTGTAACAAAGTCATTTACCTTTATGTGTCACTTAATCTTACACACTGTACCTTTTTTAACATCTTCTAATCAGAAAATACTACTTTTAATTACTTCTTGAAAAAGAGTAAGTCCGCTAAATGTTGCCTTGAATCTTTTCCGTGATAAGTTTGAAGCAGAGAAGATTAAATCTTGTTTTTTTTTGACAGAGCTTGAGAACTCGACTGTCTAGAAATAATCTGTTGTGTTGTTATGTTGTTGTGTTGTGCTCAGTGTTGCGTGTTGTTGACCTGAAAATCACTGCTCCACTTGTTGACTGACTTTCTCTCTATCTACAGCCCATGAATGTTCATTGGATGACACCAGCATCTTAATCCCAATCATTGTTGGCGCTGCTCTGGCTGGCTTGATTCTCATTGTAGTGATCGCTTACGTGATTGGTCGAAGGAAGACTTATGTTGGATATCAGACCCTCTAAGTTGATCCTGAATTAACGGGGGGCTCCCAAGCCTGGTCCTTGGGGGTTTTGAATTAAAATCTAAAATTGATTAAAAAAAGTTTCTTCAGGAAAAAATCATCAGAAAAATAGATTTTACTTTCTGTTGAATTAGAAGATTATATTTACTTTAAGACATGAGATGCTGTCAGAGCATTTTAGCATTACATTCACCTCAATGGTCTTAGAAGATAAGAGGAGTAGAAATCCCTGCAAAGATGTAGAGTTTGGTGTAATTCTCAAGGACCAAACTTGTCTACCCCCATGTTTATTTTACTTTCTGTTGATTTCGGACATTTGTCTTTTCTTTTATTCTCGTGTTTTTGTTGTTTTGTATGAGCAAGTGCACGATCCTCATAATGTTCTCCAAATTTTTTAACAATCAGTCACAAGCCCTGATTTTCAAGATGCAGTGTGAAGAGATGTTGTGATTACAACGGTACTGTCAGACTTGTGCATTTTTTTTAAAAAAGTGCATGGATGTTAATTTCATTGTTTTATTCTTTTAAGTAAAAGACAGTTTGTCTGTTTCAGTGGGATCCTGCACTTGTCTTACAGACATTCCCCCTCTTTGTTTGCATTTGTCATCATTTCATTTGTGTGAGTTTTACTTCATTTTATGATTTGACTTTTCTTCCCCATCATTAATAGCATTGAGACATTTAGGAATTTGACGTTGGTATCATTCAAAGAAAAATTCACGTACAAATTCGTCTCTCAAGGGATTTTTTCCTGTTAATTAATTTGAAAAAAAAGTCACCATAGTCGTTCAATTAATATTATTTGATTTAGCCCATGTTTGCCCCTGCAGAGCGGGAGCAACATTGGAAAAACGTTCCCATTATGTGGCTCCAATCATATTAGTCACAGGAAGTATGAGTTATTTTAACTTTATAAAACCTTTTTCATGGAGGACATGTGGTCATGTGAAGCAGACAAAATTCCTGACAGAACAAGAAATTACAATTTACAAACAAAAATAGTTTGATAAAGTTGTTATTTCTGTCAATACATTTGAACTCTTCCTGTGGCAAAATGTCCTCTGTCTAAAAGGTTTCCTTACATTTGCACATGGTCCAGTCAGAGAGTAAATCAGAGGAGAAGGTTTTAGCGGATCTCTCCTTCCTCCTCGATATGTCTTGGCATTAGGTTTAGAAAAAGGGATAGTCATTGTGTCACTTTCAGCACAGACAACTCTGAAACGAGGAAATTGACGTATAAATGCACTAAAGAGGCTCTTTGTATTTTGCTTTGTGTTGAGACTGTTGTCACATCGTTTCACCTGTGGTTAGACCTGGACTCAGCCGGAGCTCTGAGTGATGCAGCTGCACCAGGAGACGTTAAAGACCCTGAAAACTCCCTAATGTCTCTGTTATTTTATATCCACCTTTAAAAAGAGTTCAGGTGAGACATAGTTTGACATTTTGCGATCTTCAGACACCACATCCATTTTGCCCCGTTGAATTACAGTGTTTAATTCGTTAGCATAGCCTAGCCCAGAGACAGGAAGTGGACTAACACAGCATGCCTGGCTATGAATAGTTGCTTCAGACCAAGGGTCGACTGATGTCGGTTTTTTGAAGGAAAACGCAGATTATAAAGAGTTAATGAGGCAAATCATGACCCAAAGTTAATTTACAGTAAAAGTACAATCTCTTTGTCACCAGGGCTTCAGTGTTGGTTGGATATTACTCAAGGGACATCTCACTGAGCAGATATTGTTGTGGAAAGGACACCAATAGGAAATGATAGTGCCATAGTCTTTCTCTGGCTGCGTCTTTTTCCATTGCAGAAAACCTGATTTGTCACCTGGTATTAGTGGATTTTTCAGACGAGTGGGAAAACGGGTAACGTAGTATGTCCATGAGCTGAAGCCAAGCCATATAAACGCACATTAATTAGGTCAATGAAGGCCAATTGCAGAATGTTTGCCCCCGAAATTGGTATAGGAAGTCAAAATGTGAAACTATTCCTTTATATAATCTCAGCTCGTCTGCCTATTAGAAAAGTAAAAAAACAATGTGTCGGAGCAACCCGATCAAACAAACCCCACAACTCTCAGACATAGTTACATAATCCAGATTTGTGCACTGAAATCACTTATGTAATCTGATGCGAAAATGGAGGTAACGGGAAATAAAGGACAGCAAGTCGGAGCCTGTCGCTAACAAAGAGGAGGTAAAAACCATTTTTCTTCAGGGCAGTGGACGGGTCTAGTTTTCAGTGTCGGGGATGCAGGCGAGCCCGAGCATGTGGTTCTTGTTGTAGTGGCAGATCGCTGATGTGACACTTGGTAGCAGCTGTGTAGAGTTGCTTGATTCCCGCAGAGGGAGCGGACGGTAAAAGACACGGGGATGCAAACGAGTAGAAATGATTCGCATTTTAAATTGTATATGGATTTAGCTTTGCCAGGACAGGATGTTTGTGTGTACATGAATATTTGCTATAAATCAAATGTGAGCTGTTTTTTTGTTTGTTTGTTTGTTTTGGCTTGCAATTGTTGCTTTTGTGTGTGGACCAGCTTTGTGTTTCAGAGAAAGACTTAATGCCTTAATGACACAGATGGTTTTGCAGCACCAGTATGAATGTTTCAGGGCGTTTTCTCAGTCAACCATCCCACCGGTTCCTCCATGACAACCACTGTGCCTTTCTTCACAATAACTCAAGGTCTATATTTTCAATCATCAAATCATTCATGATCAGAAAACCCCCATTTTTGTCACCCATGATTCATGTTTTTAGCCCCCCCCCCTCCTCTCCTCACGACTGAGAACATGGCACACACATGTTCAGCAAAGGGAATTTGTGCTGCAAGACCATCGTCGTGTTGTAGATCAATCCATGTGTTGTGCAGATTCAGAATGATTTCATCTCCTGTCCATCTCATTGTTGGCTTGACTACGTTGGATTTCAAACTGTGTGTCAGACTGAAGTGGAGCTTTTTAGCATTTTAAGACTTCTGGAAATAAAAACCTGTTGCTGTCCTGGACACTTGAGTAACTGTTGATTCGCTCCCCCCCCCCCCCCCCCCCCCCCCCCCCCCCCCCCCCATGTGGCTGAAACGTTACTGTCTATATCTTCACTGACGGACCATGTCTCTTAATCATTCATTATTCCTGCTCACCCGATGAAACCGTTCACCTCTCTGCTTTCTTCACTCTCGTCTAGCTGAGGAATGCCAGACTGACGTGGACAGCTTCCTCGTTCCCATAGCAGTCGGAGTTGCCCTGCTCGTTCTCATTCTTGTTGTTCTTCTGGCCTATTTCATCGGGAGAAAGAGAAACATGGCCTCTGGCTACGAGTCTTTCTAGTTGGGTTTTTTTCACTTATTGACTCAAAGGAGTCAATCGGGGAGAATCGCTGCCTGTCCTGTCTCACTGCCTCGTGATAATTGTGACAAATGACTGACGTGTTGTATTTATGTTTCCATGTGGTGTTAAATGTGTTCAACTGCCTCCATGTCTCCATTAAGGAACAGTTTGATTTTGGGAAATACACATTTCGAATGAATATGAACCTTCAAGTCACCTCCTCCCTCTGTACAACCATCCTCAGTGGAGGTTCGGCCATCTTGGGCTCATGATGCGAATTGGACATGGGGGTTGACCGGGTGATTCTTACCTGTCAATAATGATTTTCGCTCCCCATTTGATTGCATTAGATAAGTCATTCAACCCAAACCTTTTGGGAAAAATGTACTTCTTGACAAACATTTTAATCTGAATTACAAAATACAACATAACAAGACATGTATGTTTCAAATCCTACCCTATCATTTACTATCAAACCCCTCATTGATATCAGTTTTCCACTACACTACATATCATCGCACTTCATGTACATAGCATGTGTGATATTAAACCTTGATGTGAAGCATTGAAGGGGAAAAGGAAAGTGGGTATTTATTACACTCATAACAGCCGTGTTGGGAACTGTGCTACAGGCGCTCTTATCTCATTCCTTGTCATGCAACCTGTAAAACACTGACCTTTCGCACCGTCATCATTTCCATTGCTTCAGATACAAATCCAACCTGTTTTTCATGATAACCTTCTTTAACCGTCTGGAATCAACTGCAACATAATGCTCTGCCGAGCTCATGCAAATCTCCCACTTACAAATTCCATGAAACTTGAATTTCGCTTTGGAGTGAAAACTACTTGAGACTCTCTGTGACGCTCAGCTGCGACATGCAAGCTCACCTGTAGATGTCACTAAAGTCCCCCACAGTCGTGCCTTTATTATTGTAATAAGTGTATTTCCCAGAAACATCACCCTGTTCCTTCACTGAGAAGAATTATAATAACACTTACTTTATACGAACTTCCTTTATGTGCTTTTTGAATAACAACTTTAATCGACTCTCCGTTAACTCCACTTTTCTTACAATAGGTACTGACTGCGTCTCTCTCTCTCTCTCTCTCTCTCACTCTCTCGCTCTCTCTCTCCCTCCCTCCCTCTCTCTCTCTCACCCTCTGCAATCAGTGTTGTCGTCTAACCACTAACCCCGTCTCTCCTCTCTCTGTCTGTCAGCTGAGGAATGCTTCGTGGACTCTGATTTGAGCTTCTTGGTGCCCATCGCAGTGGGCGTGGCTCTCAGCTTCCTAATCATCCTTGTGCTTATCTCTTACCTGATTGGCCGGAGGAAGAGTCGCACTGGCTACCAGTCTGTATAATTCCACATGGCTGCTGCTCCTTTCTCTTAAAATCCCCCTTCCTGCCCTTAGAATAAAACCTCCCCCTTCTTACCTGCCCTGCCCCCCTCCCCCCAAGCAACTCAACTTCCTGCTTCTTTTTTTCCGTTTCCTGTGATGAGCCCAAAACACCTTCTTCCTTGTTCCAGCTTTAAAATCTGCCCCCCCCCCTTTGTTTTCTGCTTTAACGCCAATGACTGAATCGAGTAACATTTCCAATCAATATATATTTGCATCATTTGATTATAGATTGCATGTTTTAAAAATTCGATTTATGGCTGTTGGTATAGCCGCCTCCCACCTCTTCCTCCTCCTGCCCCGCCCTCTTACAGAGAGAGAGGCTTTTCCCTCTCACTTCCTGTGCTGTATAATAGTACAAGTGTAAATGACTCTCTTGTATAGGATGAATGACGTTGATGTTTGATGACGTGAATGTACGAGCAAGCCAATAGATCCACTGACCCACTCAAACCTCCACACAGTGTGAGCTAACAGCTAAATGAAATTATTGCACATAGAGTCGATGAATTGTAGCTCGATGAAAGGGACACGAACTTATCACTTTACCAGCGTCGGGACCAGGTTTAAAAAAAACACACAAAAAACAACGTCTTATGGTTCTGTCACTCGTGTCAGGACGATTTTAACTTTTACGTCAAAAGTGTTTTAATTTAATGAATTTGTTTGTTTCTTATCAACGGTCCTGTCATTTCAGATGTTGTGTATTCGGGCCATTGCGTCTCGCGTCTGAATTGAAATTCACTAAGAATCAAACTTGGTCGTGATCTTCGTTTGTGAGTTTTTGGTTTCTGTGGCTGGACGAGGATCCGCTCACCTCTGTCCACGTTAACACACAGGAACAGTCGCGGCACGGGCAGGTCAAAGGTCAAACCCATGACTTGCACGTGCTCCTTCCCTCCGTTCAGTTCATATGACTCACCAGTTCCTCACTCCCTCTCCGACAGTCTGTGCCTTTCTGTTGTGCACCACTGAGTCGCTCGCTTGAATCTTGTCTCCATCTGATGAAGAATGTGATGAGGAGTTTGTTGAACCCGGGAAACGAGACAAATAAAGTTTGGTTCTTGTTTTGTATCGCTGTCATTCGTGTTTTACGGCAGTGTGTGTGTGTGTGTGTGGGGGGGGGCTGGTGTTGTTTGACACTTGGAGCAACAACATCACAAATTTTGCTCTGTATAATCATTTCTCAAACTAGTCTTTTTCCAATGAGCAGCTGTGTATATGTATTCAAACTTGTACTTGTTACAAACAGGGGCGTGGACAAAGGGGCCCGTGCCTGGTGTTCTCAGTCTAGAGGGGCCCCCGAGCAACAACAATGCAGTGCAATGATACCATTATCGTAAACCCCTTAACAAGGCCTCATGACTCAGGCTCACGCTCCACAGCCTTGAACCGTCTATATCTCACTTTTATGACGAAGCAAAACGTCTCGTGACAAAAAATAAGAGTCAAAGGTAAAACAACTGTAAACAAACTCAACTGGGCTGAATAAACTCTTTCAATGGGTCAAACCGCACATTTGACTTTGACCAACAACGTACTGTTTATTACCTATTATGGTTTCACGGAGGCAGCTAATTCATTGATTTTGTTTTATTACAAGAACCATAAAGGAATATATACAACACAAGTGTCACATTAAGTTGCATGGATTGATGCGACAAGTTCAACAGAAACCAATCCACAGTACAATATGTCTCTTTATTGATCAGTCTTATGTAGTATTCCATTTTCAAAAGCAAACGTTTTTACAAAAGAAGGCAGGAAGTGGCTTGTGATACTTTATCATCAATGTAGAATTCTGCTCTATTCGACATCAAAGTGTATTTGCAGTCATTATGTATTCGTGTTTTACTGTGTAAGTACAGTACAAGTCCTGCTTTCAGTGTTTGCATGATACTTCTTTGAATTCGTACAATATACATGTTTGAAAAATATAATGCAACACAAATTAGTAAACGTCACACCAAAAAAACGCGTACACGAAAAACCACAATCCAACTATAGACAACACGACGTCTCTAACGGCCTATTAAAGGTTTTAAGTTGGATTTGCATAGACAGAAAGGCTATAGCTACTGGGCGGAATTGTCATTTAGTTTGATTAATTGTACTATTCATTACAACATATCAAGAAGTGTAACTATGCCCTCGTCCTGTGCTCAGCACTGTGTGACGTGTGTGCGGAGGCACAGACAGAAGATACAAACTACTTTCTTGAGGAATTTGTTTTTTTGTTTTTTTGTGCAGATTTCAGAGAGAGAAACGAGGAAAGAGGGAAAATTACATATATCATGATGAAAAATAACGTTTTCTTTTCTTCTTTTGAAGTGTACATTTTCCAGCCTCATTGTGACACGTCTGCTCTAAGCTCCCACCTCCAGGGAGAAGGTGACGCTGCCCAGGTAGCGGTCGGTGGGTGAGTCGTTGATGATGCCCTTCCCGTTGAGTTTGCACTGAACCTGGATGTGAGCGTCGTACTGCACCCTGGCGAAGCGCACGGCCACCACTGGTGACGAGTAGTTTACCTGACACACACACACACACACACACACACAGAGGGTCAAAGGTCATCCATCCATCCATCTGGACAAAATGATGCCACTGCAGTGATGGAACTCACATGTCTGAGCTTTCCATAGTACGGGTAGTACTTCAG
This sequence comes from Chascanopsetta lugubris, assembly GCA_016785325.1. Classification (NCBI taxonomy): domain Eukaryota; kingdom Metazoa; phylum Chordata; class Actinopteri; order Pleuronectiformes; family Bothidae; genus Chascanopsetta; species Chascanopsetta lugubris. The sequence goes on from JAFBJT010005675.1 coordinate 22,692, forward strand.
GTCAAAAATACTTTTAGGGAAGAACTGGAGCTCTCCCAAAGCTTCCGGCGGTCCTTTCTGAAAAGGAATAAATAATGCTTCTTAGTTCTATATGTAACACAATGAATGTGATTGTATGATGTGTGGTGAATTCTCTGTTTACCTTTACATCACAGGTCACATTTATTGGTTTACCCTGGCCAGGCAAGTAACCAAGAATCTGTGGGTAAGAAAAAGGTTTTACTGCTCCAGATAATATTTAGTATAGTATTCATATTTAAGAGTTATTCATATGTATAGAGTATTTGTTGTTATTTAAACAAACGGAATGAATGTGTATCTGACAAAGACCCTATGAGTGATGACAAGTATGGACAAACCTCTATAATAGTAATTAATTTACTTTGTCAAAGCTCATTTGTTTGTTTGATGTTTTCTTTAAAGGCACAGTAGGTGGAGTGGTAGCCTTCAAATATAAATGGTAAGACTCCGAAGTGAATTGGTTTGTCCATGCGGCCTCCATAGAGAGGACCCACTCCTAATGTTAATGTTAATCAACCCTCATTAACTATTACATGTCGTATGTGAAAGTATTTCCACTCACTGGACTTGTCACAGCGTGAATCTGCAAAATGCTGGAATGAGCCTATTACTGAAATGGCCACTAGATGTCACTCATTATGAGCAATGAGAGACTCAGCTTCACAGTACCAGAGTGTTTATGCCCTTTTATTATTTCTCCACTGGTCTTCACATTGGTTCGTGCACTGGTTTTGCAGGTTTTGCAGGTTTTGGTAACCGGTCCCGGTCTTACCCGGTTCATTCGGAGCAGGATGCATGGCCGTCCCTGAGAGTAGCCATAGTGCGGGTCCTGCAAACCTGAGCAGTCACCCAACCAGGACCTCTTAAACTGACAGGCTTTGCGCTCCTCCTTCTCCTCCAGGTCATCCTGCATGAAGTATCTGTCCTGTGTGCAGCGGATGTTCTTCCTTTCCTGAGCGCCATCGTTGTACGCTGTAAATGAAGATCAGGGGGAGAGAGAGAAGAGGAAGAGAGGGAGAATGAGAGAGGAGAGCATAAATAAACCTTTGCAGCAGCAGTGCCATGCCAGACTCCGGCCTCTGATTAAGGAAGCTTGACAAAAGAGGGGTGTGAAAAAAACGGGGGGAGTTCTGAATGGCTGCACTCTGCCGACAAAGAGGCTTCCCTTCCCAGAATGCACTGCGAAATCCCCAATGGAAAGAAGGGGGACAAAGGTAGCGGAAAGCTTTGGGTTAACTGGTTACATGCCTGTTTCTGTTTCGACAGACTCTACTTTAAACGCGGTCCCACACCACCCACTCACGTCGTAGATACTCGTCCATCGACCTGGCGTACTTCTTCCAGGATTTGCGGTCGGAGGCGTTGAAGGCGATGTCGTGGCCTTCTAGGTGCGGGGCCATCGTCATACCTGCCAGCGGAGACGCAGAGACAGTCAACTGTGCTGAGACTCCAGCAGGAGGGACGGACGGAAGGGAGCGGGACGGGAGGAGAGTGGCAGACGGCGAAAGGGAACGAGTTAGTATATTTACCTGGTGGCATCACTCTGTCGTTGAAGGTGGGGTGGTACGGACTGATCGACCACATGAGGCAAAAAATACAGCCGCCAAACATGGCTGCAAGAAAGGTATAAAGTGCAGCATAGAAGAGGAGGATGAGGCCTGGGAGAGAGAGGGAGAGAGAGAGAGAGAGAGGCGGATTATTGTGATGTAAGAGACAACACACGTCAACAGGACTGTCTGTCCGTTATCGCTACGGTTGCCGATTTGTCCACTCGTGCAAAAAGCCGAGCCGTCCCTCAAAAACCCTGCACCTGAAAATAACTTTATGTCCACGGGCCGCCTTGAGAACTAGGAACTGCGTCCCTGCGATCTCCAATGAACAGTCCATTAGCTGCTAATCGAGCTAAACGTGTCCTAAATTAAGTGGCTTTTGCTGTGCGGGCAATTTCACAGGGGACTGGCCGCAGCCAGCCTTGCGTCCCTGGAGCCACAAAGGCCTTTCTGTTCGAGCTCAGTGAGAATTCTCCCGGCCGTCCTTTCACTCAGGAACACACTGAACCTCCGGTTGCCATCGTAGTGAAGGTCTTTTTGCAGCCATAGAGGCCCGGCCAGCTCCAAGGAGCCCCCATCACCCCACTCTGCTATTGTGTCCCCCCTCTTACACACTCGTCTCACAAGACACACAGCACAGACTTCGACGCGGGGACAAGGGGGGCCCCCCGCTCCTCCAGGAGTGTGTGCACACACACTGGTTATGAGGCTGCAACTGGTGCTGCCTGGAGATCCGGCGCCGCAGCTTATAAGGAGAGCGCACTCGCCCTCGGATATTCTCTCTACTCTCAGTTGGATCATGTTTGCCATTGTGTGCAGTGGATCCGAGGGAGGGAGGGAGGGGGGGTGGGGGTCTGCAGCGTCACCCTGGAATACCAAGAGGCTGCCCCATCATCATTGACTCAACAAACTCGTCCAGTGCGTGGCCTTTGCCAAAAAGGCTTGCCGGCGCCCAGAGCTTGACTTGGCCGAGTGCTCTATGGAGGGAAAAAGAAAAAGACATGAGCGTCTCTCTGCGTGTTTTACTGCAACTGAAGGGCCGCGAGCGCGGCGGGTTCAGCGATGAGGTCGCCGAGGCTTTGGGAAAGAGGCTGCAGAGAGCACGGTAAGATGTAGAGGAATGTGATTCCTGGCCAATGTGAGGCCCCGGAACAGCGCGCTCCCGCTGGGGACCCGTCCCCAGGCAGTCTGTTTTTGTCAGGACACTCTGAATTGTCCATGCACCTATGTAAACATTGAGCATGAGGACACACACGCACTCGCGGGCACAGTGAGCAGAGGCGGTGGACTGCAAGGGACAATTCTCAGCCCCTCGCTTGTCCCTGAATGCATCGTTTTGAACACCGTTTAAGCCTCTATAAGAGGATTTGAGTGTAAACATCACATCAATGGACACATGCAGAAATAAACAAAGAACGCCCCCCCACCTCCCCCCCCCCCCCCAAACACAAACAAACATTTCACCACCCCCACCCCTCAACCCTTCCCTTTCCAAAACACTTCC
>JAFBJT010005675.1:29533-42176 GCA_016785325.1 Chascanopsetta lugubris
TTGGTGGAGTGTGAGGGGGGGGGTGGGGGGGGGGGTTGAAGGGCCCTGTGTTTGTGTGTGTCTGATGGACAGAGAGAGAGAGACAGAGTCAGAGAGTGAGAGAGAGAGAGAGAGAGAGAGAGAGAGAGAGAGAGAGAGACAGCAGGAGGCGAAATGATGTGAAAGCTTCCTCCCCTCCCCACCCCCAAAAAAACATTTGATCCAGCAAAGACCACAACCATATATATATATATATATATATATATTTTTTTTTTTATTATTATCGCCACATCTTCACCCGGGTCACCTTCTCTCTGTGGTCGCTCAGCGGCGCCTCCCTCTGTGCCTTTGTTGTGCTACACTTAGAGATATCTACAATCTGTGTAATTACCATCAAACACTGGCACGGAGGAAGAATGGATTGGTATCTGGCTTGAAATTGATGCTTTTGTGGATTCCTCGAGGTGCATTCAGTCATTTCACACGCCGCACACGTCTTACCTGGGTGTTGATGCGGATGGCTCCAATCGATGGAATTTCAAAGTAGTAACCTAAAAAATCAGAAGGAAGAGGATCAATACTCGTCTCTGTGAGAAGCTCACGAGCACCACAGGCCTGGTGGCAAATGGCGGATTTACATTTCCAACAGTTTGAACGGTCACGACGCGTCGCCACGGCGATGTCCGTGCGGACGGGAGGCTAATCTCTCCGGCCCTGTTCGCCATCATTTGTCGGCCGCGCCGACCCCTCGGCACGCCACGTTGCGCTGCAGGATTTCAAACGCGGAGGCTCCCAGGGACCGCAGGGCCCCTCCGGCGCCGGCGGCAGCCACCGCCGCTGATTAGGAATGGAGGAGAGTGAGCGACTGGGTCAATAACCACGCTGCTCCCCCAAGTTATTAAAGCCACGAGTGTTTATACAAAGAGCCGTGAAATGGAGACAGCACCCCCGGAATGTTAAAAGGAAACGATGACTCTCATTATTTTTGATACGTCGTGCACTTTGCCGGAGTGCTTCGCGTAGTGATTTGTGTCCCGGTCCGTCTCGTTCATTTGCACACGCGCGCACGTGGACCCTATGAACGCGCACGTGCAGTCACGGGGTGCAGCTATTTGTTAGGCGCTATAGGAGCGGGCAGCTCGACCCGGTGCTGTCGGCCGTGTGTCATGCAGAGGTGGAGAGAGAGTGTGTGTGTGTGTGTGTGTGTGTGTGTGTGTGTGTGTGTGTGTGTGTGAGAGAGAAGAGAGAGTGATGTGGAGTTCGTCTGTGCCGTGCAGCTCGGCGAAACACAGATCTGCAGCAAGAGGAGCAATTATGATTTTAATCAATAACCTATTTTCTTTGTGAAGCTCATTTGCATACAGCCTCTGCGCCGTTAGGAGGCAGCTTTGCTCAAATGCCGTCCTCAGATTTATCGAGTTACACAAGTCTGTGTTGACATGTGGGGGAGAGGAATTGTTCGATTTTGGTCAAATGGGCGACAAAGCCACCGCACAGCTGTGAGGGTTTTCTCCGGCGCCATCCCACGTTCTTGAGATACACAAATAGCGGCACGTTTAGGAAAAGAATAAATGATCTGTAAGTGTGAATGTGAGCGTGAGCTGGGATTGGTCTCTGCGTGTTACTCGTGTCCAACAGGCCAATGCCCTGTCCTGGTTGTTTTACACCTCGAACCCACTGTCAGAGAGAATTGGGTCCAGTTCCACCTGTGTCCCTCAAATGATAAGTCATGTTATGTCATGTCATGTCATGTCATGTCATGCCGCTTATCCAGTGTTCTGGGTCACGGACCAGAGCTACATTTTTGGAATGTTGCATCGATCCTTTGTATTTTAAAATGTTTTTGCCGCTACTTTCAGCTGTGTAAAGAAATACTGCTCTTGTTCAGATAACCTGAGTGGACACGATATCCCAGATCAATAGACGGCAGAGTGAGGTTTCCCTTTGTATCGTCATTTCACACCAGAATACACACAAACAATGTACAGGACAACAACAACAACAACAACCATTTAGTGTTCATTTCAAAGTAAAAGCCCAGTCATATTTCTTGTTTACTGGATCCAATTATCTGTTTTAACAAGGTTTTTCATTGTCATTGAGGTTTCTCAGATCATAACATTAATAATAATAATAATAATAATAATAATATCAAAAATAATAATGCCCCTAAGATATTATTGTATTTAAAAAACTAAAGTGATTATAGCAAAAACCGAACTGATGCTCTGCTGCTGAAACCAACAACCGAGACACGTTCTGTGGTTCTCACACTGCCAGTGTAGTCCAGGTGTTCCACAGTCCTAACAAATATTCTCAATCTCAATCCCTCACAAAACTGAAAAGCCCCATTGATATACCATAGACTATGGTATATGCTGGGTAAAGTGTGTTCTATTTATGCTGTCGTACGTATAAGAACATGCACCTTCCTCACACAGAGACCAGTTTCCTCCTCTCTCACCTCACATTCACTTTGTGGGAGACGGTGTATAAACTGTCTCAAGTTCCCATTCTAAACTTACCTCATTTCACAGTGTAATTGATAGGTTTGAGGATTTTTACTTCTGTTGCAGAAGGCCATCTTAAAATGCATGCAATATATATATATTCCTTAAATTTCCTCCAGCTTTGGGATTAAAGGCAGCACTTTTGTGGAAGAATTAGGATCACCAACGCACTAGATCATATTTGCTGCTTTTATCCTCCATTTTCCCATTATAATCTTTTTTTTTCCTTTTTCTTTCCCGAAGATAACGCTCCTCTCTGTTTTGGATTTCGTTACACCGTCGCCGAGCGTAGATAAATGGCTTCATTGTCCTCAGAGTCAATGAGAGGTTACGTTCTTCTTAAGACGGGATTGCGGCTGGAGCCAGACAACAGCTGGAGCATCTGCGAGTGGCCCAGTTGTGTGTCTGCGTGTGTGTTGTGTTGCGCTTTGTCAAACGTGCATGTCACGGGTGAAGGCTTGGGGGCCTGTCGAGGAGTCGGGGAGCCGGCTCTGCTGGAGTGAGATACCAAGGAGTAATAAGTGCTGCAGATACAAGGGGACAGCTCCATTGAGGCTGGCGTGTCAACACTATTGTCTTAAGACTGGCATCGTCCTTAGTAGCCCGGTAATCGCTACAGTGGCGAACAGTGGAGAGCGCGTGTTGGCGCAGAGGAGTAATCCCGGACTTTGCCCGGCCTGACGGGGAGATGGCGCGGTAATCATCCTGCGAGCAGACTCCTCCCGCTAATTAATAACAACTTCTGGGGAGATACTTCTGAAACACTTGGCTCCGGTGGCGAGAAGCTAATCAGCGGCAGCGCCTTAGCCTGGGCTTCGCAACGCACACAGCGAGGAGGAGGCCTCGCGAAGGAGCAGCCTCTGCCACGCCGAGGAACAATGACAAATCAAACCGCCGAGCAGACGGGAGACGAGTGGGTTGGTGAATTAAAAAGCAGCGGCGTTGAGATCTGAGCGCAGGAGAGGAAACGGCGCGGCGACTGGGCTCGGGCTGAAACGAGCTGAGTCAAGATTAGATTGGCGCAAACAGGAAGAGGCGCTGAGTCACATTAGGCGTCGAGTTATCGGTCAGGCGGGCGGGCGGGCGGCTCGCTGGATTATTTTTGGAGCCGTCAATGGCTTTGCATGAAAATAAGAAAACACAGATAGGATGTGTTGAGACAGACACGTGTACACATCTCGTTGATCGTGGATCTACAAAGGCAGGTTTGAATATTTCAGAAAAAGGCAGAGTGGAGAGGATTTGGTGATATCCAGCGGTGAAGTTGCATGTTGAAGCTCAATAAGCCTGTTTGAGAAATTTGGGAGCGTTCACTTGTCATCAAGACTCAAAAGGAATTTAGTTTGTCCAATCTGGGATTGCGTGCAAACGTCTTTGTGCAACATGGCGGCCTCTGTGGAGAGGATCCACTTCTGATGGGGAGTATGAGCAGCTCATTAAAGGGTCCCTCAAACAACAATATACACCATGATTAAACACCTATGGAATGGGCCTTTCCATCCATTTGTTTGACACGTAATGGGGAACATGTATTTATAACTATTTCATGTGATATATTCCATTCTTTCTTTTTTGGAAATTTTGACTGGTGCAGTGAATTTGTATTCGATGCCATACTCCTCCCAAGCCCTAGGGGGCATACAATGGAGGATACTAAGGCCAAAAGTGCTCAGAGGTCATTTAAGGTCAAACCTAATGCTTGCTGCTTGCTGAGGTGAAACAGTAACGTTTTTGACTGTGCTTGTAGCAAAATCAGTTATTTTTGGGGGGTTTTGAGATTTTTTTTCTTTTTTCAGTTTGTGACTTACTGAGGTTTATTTGCAACATAACCACTTTGCGGCCATGTTTGATTTTTCTCTTTGGAAAGCACTTTGAACACAACAAGTCTTACTATTGTTGTTGAGCAGGGGAGGGGGGGTGGCACATTTTTCAAGTGTTTCTGCAAACACCAGCCCATACCTGGTGTTAGATATCATCAGATAGACAGAACATAGACAAAATACTAATGTTTTCATTCACTCACCTTTGTTGGCACAAGCGATCCACTGGAGAGGGGTGACGTCATAGTTGTGTTGACCCACAGAGAAGGTGAACACACGAACCTGGATGGGGAGAAAAGATAAAACTTAATAAAATAGAGGCTAATAAATTGTTTTTTTTAAAGCCTATAAAACCAACATCCAGGAGTTATACATCCCACCATCCTCCCTCACATGAGACCAATAAATGCATATAAATCTTGACTATGATTAGATTGGCTCCCCCCAAAGTCAATTCACACAACTGTCTCCATCTTAGCACTGCAGAGAGAGAAAGACATGTCGAGCCGTCACGAGGGGAACTTGATAGCAAATGGGAATCAGACCCAATGTTTGGGGATGGTGGGAGAAGCGAAAAGAGCGGGAGGGGAGGGGGGGGAGGGGGGTGGGCAGCAAGACAAGACAGGAACAAAAAGTATCTGTTGGCTGTAATTTTTATAGGCTGTGATGATAGAGTGGCTAATTAGTCAGCAGGTCAGAGCTGTTAACACCAGCAGCTAAACAACAAAAAGACAGAGGGACAGAGAGAGAGAGAGAGAGAGAGAGAGAGAGAGAGAGAGAGAGAGAGAGAGAGAGAGAGAGGGGGAGAGGGAGGGAGGGAGGGAGACGGAAGAGTGAGGAAAGGAACCAAACGAGGGAAGAGCCCGAATCTGTGGAGCCAAAATGGAAGTGAAGAAAGCTTGGAGAGGATGTTCAGATGCACAGATTGGAGAGCTTGGCACGTCTGACAGGCGAACTCGCACAACAGCCCCAACTATAATGAGACATTGTCAGCTGGAGAGTGGACGGGTGGGAGTTTTGGGGGGGCAAAGGGAGGGGGGGGGGCTGCGTGAGGCTCTCTACATGCAGAATCCCATCGGGCTGGTAAAGCAAGGAGCAGCACAGATAACAGGCTTGTGGGGACGGACTCACCGTTTTGTTGGGCCAGTTGTACTTCTCAAAGATTTCCTGCGCACGATCCTCGCCGCCATCTGTAAACATCATTATCATCTTATTGCAGTTGGCCCTGGGGGCGCTGGTCTCCTGTGGCACGAGGGGAGAGGGAGGGAGAGAGAGAGAGAGAGAGAGAGAGAGAGAGGCAGGTGAGGGAGGACGCAAGACTGAAATGATGCTGTGGCTGACGGAGCCTTCAAAACAGTGTTGGTGCGACGTTCAATATGTCAAAGTCAATGTTCACACAACACAATGTGATCCATTCATGTACAAATACATTAACTGTCACATTCCCATCCATCGGTGATCCACAGTATGTCACCCTGTCATTTCTTGGGTGACCTTGGGCACTGTCTACTTCCTGGAGAGGTCACCTCTAGGCGTCACCAAATCGTACACCTTTACGACAGGTGTGTGACGAGTTATTTTCTGCCAACGCTTTGCTTCAATGGATTCATCTCACCCACTCTCAGCTCTCGTTCCTGGCCTTTCATTTCATGTATTTCCCTCCTCATCATTTTTTTTACAATAATCGTTATAATATTAGAATTCCATTTCAGGTATACTACACAAAATTATTGCGGCGTTAAATGTGATCGTGTCTGGAGCACTTTGGCCATGGTGTCAGCACTAGACGCTCTTAGCCGGGCACCAGCTTTTAGCATTCTGCGTTAATACTCGAACCCCCCCCCCCCCCCCCCCCCCCCCCCCCCCCCCCCCCCCCCCCCCCCCCCCCCCTTTCTCACGCCCCCCCCCCCCCCCCCCCCACGCCCCCCGCCTGCTGCGCAGCAGCTGCCATTGATATGCAGGCCAGCGGCACGTCAATCTGACAAGATTCTAATAAAGATAAATAATATTATTACAATTACATATTTTTATTGTGCTTCTGACACAAATCACCGGAGTGAGTCTGCCACAGACAGCGATTAAAGGGCCCTTTTTACTTCTCATTCTGCTGGCAAAGAGTGGGGGGGGTGGTGGTGGCACAGGGGGGGGGGGGGGGGGGCGGGGGGGGGGGGGGGGGGGGTGTGGTCTGCAAGCAGGCGGCACTTGGCTCTATGCCTCCAACCCCACCAGAGGAATACAAAGTGTCTGTGGCTGATCTCCTCTGGGTTGCGCTCATCAATCATCCCATCAGAGCCCATTAGGGCGGCAGCCTCCTAAAATACACAGCAACATACGGAGCTGAGGCAGCACCTGTGTTGTGCGCGCACGCGCGCGCGCACGCCTGCCGCCGACAGACCTCGGCGCTGCGCGGGCCGCTGCAGACGCGAGCGCCGCTGCGCCGCGACAGCAGTTGCAATCAGGCCAATCTGCACCAATGACGGAGCTCGGGAAGTGTCTTCCACCAACCTGGAGCCCCGACTGTCGGCTCCGCTTCGTCGCTGTACATTGCGCCGTAATAATTGGATGAGACAGTGACCGTGACAGAATGTACTGCGGCGACACTACAGGGCTCCGTCGTGTTTTCGTATATATAGAGCTGTCGTGGGGATGCACATGTGTCAGCGCGCGCGCGCGCACACACACGCACACACACACACACACACACACACACACACACGTTACACACATCAGCCCAGTAAACCGCCCGGTGGGGCCTCACGTCGGCTCTTACATTGAGAAGTTGTTCAAAGGCGAAGGTGAAGCCGGACTTGTAGTCCGTGGTTCCTTTGGCCTGCATGTGCATGACGGCCGCCTTGAAGATCTTCTTGTTGCGCACGTTGGCTTGGACCAGAGTCCTGAAGCAGGGGACAACAGCGTCGGCCTTCTCGTTGAACTGCAGCGGGTGAAACGAAAGAAAAGACACACATGAGCAACACACACATCAACCGGGGGGGCAACCTCTGCTGCAGACGGATGAAGGACGGCAGGAAGTGAAAAAAAAGGTGCAGTTCACAGGGTGGCCACTAGTGGACTGACTCCAAAAGGGAGCAAATCGCCCTGGACTCCCATGTCAAAACTTTAGAGGTGAATTAAACACGTTTAAAAAGTCTGGTACACACTTGGGGATCCCGTGAATTTTCTTCTCACTCGCTTATTTTTGATTTGATCGGCGTTTGAAATGACGCATTAATTAAGGGCGTGGTCTCTCCACTGACACCCGAGCCGGTACGTTCCGCGGATGAGGTGACGGCACCACGAGCCGACGCACAGCTCTGCGTTTCTTCCACCTCTTTGCCCGTTTTTGAATGAACCGGGGAAACCAGGAGAAGGAGTCAGGATTCGGCAAAGATGGCAACGAGTGACTCGGCAACAATTTGCCACAAAACCACTCCGCTGAAACTAACGGGTGACGTCACGAACGCTACGTCTGTCTTTATATACATTCTAGGATGTCAACACGAGTTTATCAAGAATCAACAAAAGTGTGTATTTCTGTGTTTTCTCCATCATACATGTGTATGTGTGTGTGTGTGTGTGTGTGTGTGTGTCATGGCGACAGGATCAAGCGTGGGTGTGCGAAGCTGTTACTCTCCGGATGACAGTCAACACTGGTAATTACAACTTTCCACACAAAGACCAGGTGCAGCTGAAACACCAGTGCAAACCACTGAACGGAAACCCAGCCAAGGTAATATCATCTGTCTCATCTCATCCACCCAATTAGCTCAAATGTGTGCATGCGCGGGAGTGTGAGTGTGTGTGTGTGTGTGTGTGATTACAACATTAGCGGCGGCGACTGCAGGAGCAGATCTCAAATGTCTGTTTGAAGGTCACCTTGAAAAATCGACTGACATTTTCAGGCAGATTGATGTGGAAACTCAACGTGAGTGAAAAGTTGACATTTCTTACTTTTAAATGAGCAGGCAAAGATATGAAAGACTCCTAAAGTACTCGGAGTCACATTTTCGTTAATCATCACTTTCTCGCTATCACGTCACTTCAATCATTAGATTTCCCGCGCACAGAACAAAGTGTTTTTTAACTCCTCTGAAATTAACAGACACCGGAGAAGATTCTTTGACTCATCCCCATCTTTTAACTCTTATCGTCTGCTCTGCCTCCTGAGGGACATTTAAGAACTGGCGTCACGCATCTACTGTTTTATATGTTACACACAAACACATCACAATGTCAGTGCCATTCTTGATCCCGAAATTTGCAATTTCTTGCCTTCGAAAACATTTGAAGTCCATTAAATTGTTTTTTTTGTTTACTTTCTATATACGATATATAAATGACATTTTCACAAACACAACAAGATACATTAACTGAATGTTCCATCTAGCTCCTTAAACATGGCTTTGAGTGATGACTAGCCAATAGGTGCGCACCATGCAAATGTGGGACATCGTAATGTCATGTGACATCACTATGTCTTGCAGACTTTGTGCTTTTTAACTTTGCTTATCTTCCACAAAAGCAAATTGAACACCTGTTATTCTATTCTATGACTGTGCTGCTTGAGAGAGGCCGACACCTGCAGGAAAATGACTTGTGTTTACATTCTTAGATGTTGATCATTTCAAACTAGTTTTGAACTGATTATTGGCTGTTGTGTTGGCAAACATTTCACAGCGAGCTGTCGTAAGCGCCCACTTTCTTTACAGGGGTGAAAATCAGATGCGTCCCCACCCAGATTACCTTGCTCATTTACTGCACTCAGAGCCGGGATTTAAAGGCATACAGTGGCTAAGAGCAATGGATTATGAAGGATTACCGAGGGAAGTCTCCTAACAAAGCCACCAGCGTACGTGTGTGTGTGTGTGCGTGTGCGCGCCCGTGCGCGCCCGTGTGTTATCTGTCCTGCAATATAGGATAACGTTAATATTCCCCTAAACATCAGTCCTAATAGAAAGCTTAGCAATCAGCCGAGAGTGAAAGAGACAGGAAAGCAGAATCCCACACGGACGTCGGAGCGGCAGGAAGAGCAAATACGCTGTAATGAGGGAAGTGCGACGTTCCTTCGGCAGGCACTCGACTGGGAGCGGCGCTTACGAGCACAGTGTGCGCTCTGCGTGCTAGCTGCTTGATTAACACCTGCTCGACAAATACCACAAATATTTGTCGAACCGTTGGGCTTTTTTTTCTCTTTTTTCCCGGGAGCCGAGACTCCACTCACCCGGGCCACGTTCACGTAGTCGTCATCCGACAGAGTGTCCAGCATCTCGATGACGGAGGTTTTCATGAGCTTGAGGGTGAGTCCGCTGACGCTGCCGCTCCTGCGGGGGCAACAAGACAGAATGAATATCGAGAGGACGGCGGCGATGGCGCTGCAGAGAGCACGTTTCCCTTTTCAAAGGCACATCAGTGGGTTTGTGACACAGGTGGATGGGAAGCACTTGCCCTCCCTCTGACTTTCCACACCAACAGGTGGCAGTAGTGCCCTTTTGATGCACTCTGACAAAAAGAGGGGCGGGGTGGGTGGTGGGTGATGGGTGAGTGGGGGGGGAGGCGAAGAGACACTCACACATCCACGATGATGACCATGTCCTTTGGAGACGACGCACCTTGGATGTACCTGCGGGGAGAGGGGGGGGGGGAGACACAAAAGACCGGGGGCTTTAATTTGGTCCCGTCATGGCGGCGAATTGCGCCAAAGAAAAAGAGCCGGCGTCACAATGAGCTGAGCCGTGATCATATGAGGCGACCGCGGCTGAGCCCACTTAAGCTACAGAACACAGAGGAGGCTTATGTGCTTAGAAGAGTTAATAAGTTGTACTCTGTACTTCGGTGTTGGCAACAGCCACTGTCGACTGACTTCAACACAGATACTCCTCCATTCTGAATAACAATGGCCCCTCTAAATAATGACGGCGTAAGCCCGAGTAATTGCCAGTTTATGGTTCAAGTGTATAATAATACGTGCGCGACAATGGCCGACGCTGGTCTGCTCGAGCTCTCGCGGCCCTTTTCACCAGCCTCAGACCGGAGGCCACCAACACACGGCAGCCTGTGCATCGACCAATGCGCCGCACGGGGTTTCATCTGCATTCATCGATTTAGCGGTGTGTGTTTTTAAATGCTTTTGGATAGAATATATAATCACGACAGGACAGGGCTAAATATATATATATATATACATATTACACTTCCTGATCATTTAGGTGGTTGTTTCATTCCGCTTTTAAATCCGCAAAAGTCACAGTCTGAACAGATCTGGCAGTGGTTTGGCTTTCTCAAATCCCAAACAAGATAATCATGCTACTTCAGTGTATTCAAGTGATCCAACCAAGAATATATTATTTGAGCGTTTTCGGACACTGATAATAGTTTTGACAATCAGAACATATAGAATTAAAGGTACAGTCAGTCAGAATCAGTGACATCTAAGCTACATGTCCCAGCTGAGCACCATCATCTTATACTTCCCATTTCAAGCACGTGGGAGAAACGACTGCAGATTTCAGTATTCGGTCACTCGTGATTCATAGGAATTTGTCGGCGCGCAGCCTGAGCGGCGTTGACCCGCTCCGTGGCGAGTGTGCGCTGAGCTAAGTGCTGTCAGGAAAAGTGAGATCGCTGGTGCTCCGTCTCTCTGATGACTCACCCGTTGGGCGTCGAGCGCATTATTCACTACGACGGTGCCTTTGTGGCGAGGAGGCACAAGCTGCTGAAGACCGTTATGCCTCCGCCGCACAGAACGCTCCCAAAATAGGGCTGTTCCGGGTGCGCGGCCGCCGCCGCGCGGCGAGCAGGCCCACGAGGCCGAGGCGCCCGCTGAAGCGCCGAGGCCGGACACACTCGCGTTTCCGGAGGAGCCTTCGCGCGGTAACGTCTGTCCACGTGTGATAGGGGGCGACACCTACATACGGGGGGGAGAATCGAGGACTCTCGCCTTCTGTTGCGGCGGCGATTAAATTCACATTTAGCCCCCGACACAAAGACGGCGGAATTGATGGACGTTAGCGGCGCCTCGCTGGCACACTGGAAAACGCGAGCGCTGGTTTGACATTCGGAGGAGGGGGGCCGGCGAGCAGTTAGCAGCCGTCTTAGGCAGAGGCAGAGTAATCATCGGGGGTCTCTTTCTGCTGATTATCAGCCCGTTCCGCTGAGTGGGGAGAGAAGCCAGCTGCCTGTGGGCCAGGCCCTTTTTTATTTTTTTTTTTTCTCCTTCCGGCGACGGAGCCCCCCGATAGGCTTCGCCACTCGCTCCCACACGAGCCCCCCGCGCTCCCACAACTGGCAGGCGCCACTTCAACCTGCAGGGTGACCCCCGACCCCGCGTTGAAGCCACGTCCCTGGGCGCCGCGCACCCGGGGGCCGCCTCAAATCCGTTTTTTCGGACACAACCCCCGGTCCTCTGCGCAACAGCAAAGCTGCCTGCAAGCCCCCAGATGGAGGGAGGGAGGGAGGGAGGGAGGGAGGGAGGACTCGGCACCGGCGCTACCTCCTCGCAAGTGGTCGATTAACTGAGCATGCCCAGAGTGAACGTGTGTGTGTGTGTGTGTGTGTGTGTGTGTGTGTGTGAGGGAGAGAGAAAGAGAGAGAGAGAAGGGGGGGGGGGGAGACAGACAGATCCAATTATTTTCAATAATAAAGAATGCCACATCAAAGGTAGAACTTGTGCAGCTCTCTACGACTGTGTGGCGTATGTAATCAGGTCTGGAAGCATGAGGCATATTGGCATGCATGACTTTTATCAATTTAATTACTGAAATCTTAATTTGAGGGAGCGTGAGGGATGTGAGTCTGCGCGCGCTTCCCACTTTCGCTCTTTCGGGCTGGATGGAGCTCGTGAAAGTGATCATCGATGCGGGACGGAGAGACTCGGCGGGAGTGTGGCCCGCGTGTCTGCACCCTCGGGCGCAGGGACGGAGACACCCCGTCTGGAGCTTGAAGGAGGGTGATTTGGCGAGGGCCGACGCCCGCGGACCCACGGCGGGGTTTTATTAACTGCCCTGGTCCCGTCTATTTTTCACAGGAGGAGAATGGCCCTCTAATGAGAATTGGAGTTATTTTGAAAGGAGGCTAAATGTTAATTGCGACGCGGACGCCGGTTCCTCTGTCATTATGGGTCACCTCGCGGTCCGGAACCTCACAATGGCGGCTTCCGTGATCTCTGGCCCGAAAATCTGCCAAGAAAAGATCACTTCCCAGACGATCGTCTGTCTGTGAGTCGGACAGACGTGGCGATGATCAGTGGGAAATGGAGGTTTTAGCGAACACACACACATACACACACACACACACACACACACACACACAGGAGCCGGCGCAGTATCACTCGGCGGTGAA
>JAFBJT010005675.1:42234-56666 GCA_016785325.1 Chascanopsetta lugubris
CTATATCTATATATATATATACATATTACACTTCCTGATCATTTAGGTGGTTGTTTCATTCCGCTTTTAAATCCGCAAAAGTCACAGTCTGAACAGATCTGGCAGTGGTTTGGCTTTCTCAAATCCCAAACAAGATAATCATGCTACTTCAGTGTATTCAAGTGATCCAACCAAGAATATATTATTTGAGCGTTTTCGGACACTGATAATAGTTTTGACAATCAGAACATATAGAATTAAAGGTACAGTCAGTCAGAATCAGTGACATCTAAGCTACATGTCCCAGCTGAGCACCATCATCTTATACTTCCCATTTCAAGCACGTGGGAGAAACGACTGCAGATTTCATTTGGACTCAAAAGGTGATTATACACTTGGAGAAACAGCAATACAACGACTTACATTTCGACCAACACAAATATTCGTAATCGTGACATTTTGACAGCCAGGTGCCGGCGGTTAGTTGAATGAGCCAAGTCCTGGTGTTGCTGGGTGGTGGTTGAACAGGGGAGGACACACACATCCCGCACACTGCACCTTTAAATGAGCACAAATGCTATTTTTTTGCCGCGGTGACGCACGCAGTCTGCCGCACTCTCGTATTCGGTCACTCGTGATTCATAGGAATTTGTCGGCGCGCAGCCTGAGCGGCGTTGACCCGCTCCGTGGCGAGTGTGCGCTGAGCTAAGTGCTGTCAGTAAAAGTGAGATCGCTGGTGCTCCGTCTCTCCGATGACTCACCCGTTGGGCGTCGAGCGCGTTATTCACTCCGGCGGTGCCTTTGTGGCGAGGAGGCACAAGCTGCTGAAGACCGTTATGCCTCCGCCGCACAGAACGCTCCCAAAATAGGGCTGTTCCGGGTGCGCGGCGGCCGCCGCGCGGCGAGCAGGCCCACGAGGCGGAGGCGCCGCTGAAGCGCCGAGGCCGGACACACTCGCGTTTCCGGAGGAGCCTTCGCGCGGTAACGTCTGTCCACGTGTGATAGGGGGCGACACCTACATACGGGGGGAGAATCGAGGACTCTCGCCTTCTGTTGCGGCGGCGATTAAATTCACATTTAGCCCCCGACACAAAGACGGCGGAATTGATGGACGTTAGCGGCGCCTCGCTGGCACATTGGAAAACGCGAGCGCTGGTTTGACATTCGGAGGAGGGGGGCCGGCGAGCAGTTAGCAGCCGTCTTAGGCAGAGGCAGAGTAATCATCGGGGGTCTCTTTCTGCTGATTATCAGCCCGTTCCGCTGAGTGGGGAGAGAAGCCAGCTGCCTGTGGGCCAGGCCCTTTTTTATTTTTTTTTTTTCTCATGCTCAGCCAAGCTGATATGGCGGCGGGGCGACGGAGCCCCCCGATAGGCTTCGCCACTCGCTCCCACACGAGCCCCCCGCGCTCCCACAACTGGCAGGCGCCACTTCAACCTGCAGGGTGACCCCTGACCCCGCGTTGAAGCCACGTCCCTGGGCGCCGCGCACCCGGGGGCCGCCTCAAATCCGTTTTTTCGGACACAACCCCCGGTCCTCTGCGCAACAGCAAAGCTGCCTGCAAGCCCCCAGATGGAGGGAGGGAGGGAGGGAGGGAGGGAGGGAAGGGAGGGAGGGAGGGAGGGAGGACTCGACACCGGCGCTACCTCCTCGCAAGTGGTCGATTAACTGAGCATGCCCAGAGTGAACGTGTGTGTGTGTGTGTGTGTGTGTGTGTGTGAGGGAGAGAGAAAGAGAGAGAGAGAAGGGGGGGGGGGGGGTGTGGAGGGAATCCAATTATTTTCAATAATAAAGAATGCCACATCAAAGGTAGAACTTGTGCAGCTCTCTACGACTGTGTGGCGTATGTAATCAGGTCTGGAAGCATGAGACATATTGGCATGCATGACTTTTATCAATTTAATTACTGAAATCTTAATTTGAGGGAGCGTGAGGGATGTGAGTCTGCGCGCGCTTCCCACTTTCGCTCTTTCGGGCCGGATGGAGCTCGTGAAAGTGATCATCGATGCGGGACGGAGAGACTCGGCGGGAGTGTGGCCCGCGTCTCTGCACCCTCGGGCGCAGGGACGGAGACACCCCGTCTGGAGCTTGAAGGAGGGTGATTTGGCGAGGGCCGACGCCCGCGGACCCACGGCGGGGTTTTATTAACTGCCCTGGTCCCGTCTATTTTTCACAGGAGGAGAATGGCCCTCTAATGAGAATTGGAGTTATTTTGAAAGGAGGCTAAATGTTAATTGCGACGCGGACGCCGGTTCCTCTGTCATTATGGGTCACCTCGCGGTCCGGAACCTCACAATGGCGGCTTCCGTGATCTCTGGCCCGAAAATCTGCCAAGAAAAGATCACTTCCCAGACGATCGTCTGTCTGTGAGTCGGACAGACGTGGCGATGATCAGTGGGAAATGGAGGTTTTAGCGAACACACACACTCACACACACACACACACACACACACAGGAGCCGGCGCAGTATCACTCGGCGGTGAAGCTGCAGAGCCACAATGACTGATCTTTCCGGCCGATTGTCTTGGTGTGTCGGCGCGGCTCTTTCTCAGCCTCTCCGCCGCCTGAAGCCTCCGAGGAGGGAACATCAGGATCAGAGCGAGCGGGACGGAGTCCTTGACTCCGCGCCGCCGGGCTGATACGCAGCGCCACGGACTCCGCCGACAGATAAGAATCACAAATTGAGCCGGGGCGTCTGCGCATAATTCACCATGTTTTGACTGGTGCTTCCAGATGTGTTGTTTCTGCATGGATTCCAGTCAGTAATTACCTCTCGGCTTCTGCCCACTGATGCCATTCTTTCCCTGTCATTACCCAGTCTCCGGCGTGCCAAGGCCAGGTGACAAGCAGATGGGCCTGGCTGGTGCTGAACTGAGCCCCATCGCCCGCTCGGTGCCAGCAGCCAGACTCCGCAGCGGCTGCTGCCTCCCTGACCGCTCGCACAGAGCGATGGCCAGCAGCTGACCGCCAGTGCTAAACCATCATAACCGGTGACAGTGATGATGTTTCATTTCGTCGTCGTCGTCGTCGTCGTCATCATCACCGGTGTATTTACATACCAGAATGAGTCATTTCTGAGCCGCCAATGCCAGAGAGAAGCCTCATGTGAAAGCTCCACTTTGACTTTGAACCAGTTTAAACATCGTGGACTCACATCAGAACGCATCCATCACAACGTGCAATTTCGTGGCAGCGTCGCGGCCCAGTAAAACTAAGAGATGTCACAAAGGGATTCAAATTCACACAAAAAAAAACACTTCAACTGCCTCACAGCTGAAATGATTCCATCTGACAGTGGTTGTGAACATCATGTGGATAAGTAACGTCCAACAGAGTGTGATGAAATACGCTGTAAATGAATACAATTGCATCTAACAGCGTGGGAAAATCTTTTTCCGGTTGTAATTGATATAATCAAATGTGTTTAGAATTTTTAAGTCACCAGCCTGAGATTACCTTTAATATACTGATAGTGTTTTTAAGAAATAAATAAAACGATACATGAAATTAAAAGTATCATTATCGAGTAAGAATGAGTGACATCTAGCTGTTGAAGTTTAATACCTCTCGCCTCATCCTTGTCTTTCACAGTGGTTTAACATGTCCGCCTCCATAAAATCGACGTGTTCCTGATGTAAACAGACGAAAATGCAAACCGGTACATTCAAGTGATACACGTTAGTACATTCCAATAGAAATTGGGAATCATTTTACCAAAATCTCCCACACTGCACCTTTAACCAAAAGTATAAAGACAGAAGAGTGAGAGATCCTGAAAGTGGAAAACTGCAGACTGAGACACATCTGGCCACAACGGCAGCAGCGATTTGCATGTTCAAATAGAAAGAACAGGAGAAAGGCTCAACATACATCATGTATGTCACAGCACAAACATGGTCACACCATCACGTGTGTGTGGACAATCAAAATGGGCTCTGATGGAATGTGTGTGCGCTACACGTGTGATCTTTACACTCAGGTGGAGCAAGGTATCGTTCTAAATGATTAAAGATTAGGGCTGCAGTGTTCCCAGCCCCCCCCATACATACACAGACCCCCGCCGTACCCCCAACATAAATGCATTATACAACGAACACAATGGCATATTCCTGGGCTGTGGTGATTGTGTTGCAGTCCCTTCTTTCCCCAGCTGTCTGGTGAGGGGAGTCTCATTGGAATTCATGAAATAGTTTTATCAAGACGCAGCATTGTAAAATCAATACATTAACTGTGCCTGGCGGGGGCAGGAAGGGAGGGAGGGGGGGGTGGTGGAGGGAGGGGTGGGGGTGTTGGTGTTGGGGGGGGGGGGCGCTAACTCTCTCAGGAGATTGTGTTTATGCTCCGGGGGGGGGGGGGGGGGGGGGGGGGGGGGGGGGGGGGGGGGGGGGGGGGGGGGGGGGCGCTAACTCTCTCAGGAGATTGTGTTTATGCTCCCTGACCCGTTCCACAAAGTGCTGTGTGGTACATTTAAATTGGAGGAATTATCTACAACCTACATTTCAGAAACATGCAATAGATACATGCAGTGTGATACGTGGCGTGTGTGCGGCTCGCTTTTGTTTGCGCCACGGGAAAAGAAGAAGAGGGGAAAAAAAAAATAGAAAAAATAAACCTATAGGACAGAGCATGTTTAGAAATTGTGCGTTCGGCAGTTTGTCACGTGTGCTCATGTTTCGGCGCGGCTGGTTGTGAGTCATGTTTACGGGCGGCACGAGGCATTGTGTGAACATAATGAAGGAGGACGGAAACGCGGCAGCGGTCTGTATTTTACGTGTGGTAATCGTCTCCGCGGTGTGAGCTCCTATTTGCACAGTATAGCACAGATACAGTCTGTGGAACACACGGGAGGAGTTTGACGTTCCCCGAAAAACCCGTCCGACGCAAATGAAAAATCAAACTGCGACTGAAAGTCGAACTCTGGAGAATCGAGCTCGGGGACAGCTCATGTTAATGGCATCATACTTGCATTTTATTGCCCAAAGAGAAAAAGTGACATGCAGGAGAACCTGTGGTCGACTTCAGTTGTCATTACAACTGAAAACGTGTTTAGTACGTCCACTCTGGGCCACTGGACCCGCTCCCCCTGTCAATATACATGAATGGGCTCATTTAAGGGTAATGGGGAAAACACATGTATTCAGAACATTATCAATTCCTGAAAATGTTGTTTTGTAATACTTTTAGAAGTGTAAGTCCTTAAGTACTTTGTGAATCTTCCACTTCCAAGCACCTGTGTAGTCAGCATGTGCATATGTATTTTCAAATTCATGTTTTTATATCTCTTTGCCTGGTGTGTTGTCTAATCTCATTAACCCGAACCCTACACATTTTATGCTCCACTGTGCTTCACTAACAAGCTTGATAGCTATTATCTTATATCAGCTCATCATATCTGATCATTTGATTAAACAAATGACTAGGTTACTAATGACTAATTACCATTAGTACTGGGGCGTGGACTTATCAACCTGACTTTAATCCCAACAACATCCAAGTTGGAAAATTGTGCATTTGAAGCAACAGTTCAGGTTCGGAACAATGTAAAATATGTCCTGGATCCCCTTTATCGCTCGATTACCCAATGGCAGCTTCACCACAACCAAAACCAACGTGTGCAACTGGCAGGACTCCATCACAGAAGCCCAACGTTACCACAAACACAAACCTAAGAACGAACAGCCTCAACGACGAGAATCAAAACATCAACGATGAACAGATGAACCGGCACTGACAGTTCCATGTGACGATCTGTGACACTGCTGCAAACACAGTGTAAGAGGTTTACACATTCACTATGTCACAATGTGAAGATTGACTTTATGTGCTAGTTGTAGATTTGACCTATTAACAGACATGCTTTGATACAAACGTATTAACTGTTACAGGACACACACACACACACACACACACACACACTCCAGCAGCCACTGTCCATTGTCACACCTTGATATAATAACGAAAATTGCAAAAATTGTACAAAGAACCCCCCCCCTCCCTCCGCCCCCCCCACAACAATGCTTCCCTGGTGACAGTCATGTGACTGACTTTCTATAGAAACCCTCAGCTGGCTCGCTCATGCCTTGCTGACAGGAGGCCCTGCAGGCGAACACCACCACCCCCGCCCCCCGCCCCCCGCCCCCGGCCCCCCCACCCCCCCGTTACCTCATTTACTACATGCATCATGTACAGCAGACGTATGCAGAGTAACCGCGGCATCATGGGAGAACGGCTTATTCCACAGGAAGTGTGTGTTGTAGGTGCGTTTGAGTGCATCCTCTTAGGCGCGTGCATTTTTGTGTTGTGCTGATGGGCTTATTATTTTATGGACTGCTGCTCTCTTAGTGCGGCTGTGGATGAGGCAGGCGTATAAAGATTGAATTAAGATAAAAAAAATATAGGAGGACGGCGCCCAGAGTGCCCGCAGGAGGAGAGATGTTGTCTGCCGGTTATTTATTCCACTTCTGTTGATTATTGGAGCCGCTGGTGCCAATTCAATATTTTGGGCTGGGCCAAAGAGCAGACGGACTTTTAGGCAAACATTTGCTGCAGCACTTTCTTGGCTGAGAATTGGTGAATATTTTATGAATGAATGAATTATTCCTGAATATCTGGATACAATTATCAGACGCCGAGTACCTTCGGATTCTGTTACTTTTGAAATAGAATAAAAAAAAAAAAAGAAATCTTTTGATGTGTTTTGATTGAACTGTACGTTCATGCTACTTTCACACATGGATTTGGCTCCAAACGTTGGCGATGAGGCTTGTGAATGAGAAACACATCTCTCTGAATCAGTCGCCCTGGAGATTCTGCTGAGCCTGCGCTGAGATACAGGCGGAAAAGCGACATTTGAGGAGAGTGAGTGAGCATGTTGATGTAGTTTCAAACCGGTGGTGGACACATGAGGGAGAAAACAGCACAACAGAGATCCCCGGAGCAAACGGGATCATACAAATAGAACACGGGGACAAAGAGTTCCACAGATTCATTTGTGCACCATTGTCCTGCTGCGCGTTCATCACTACTCTGAATGCTACAGGCATTTTCTTGCCATTGCGAAATGATTTCCGACAAAAATATTTTTTCAGCTCCATTCTCTGCCATTTGCTGACTATAGAGCCCTGCTATTTCACACACAAGGAGCCCCCATTCAATACGCTGACAACATTAACAACCATCAGACCACATCTTCACAGAAGAACTTCTGAAGCCCTCAGCCTCTCCGACAACACACCGGGTTTTTTTTCTTAAGCCTCCTCCGAGCGCCGTGAAGAGAGAAGAAAGATGGAAGAGGCGAAGCTCGACCACTCCAGATTTAGAGAGTTGGGGGGAGTGTGTGTGTCTGTGTGTGTGTGTGTGGGGGGGGGGCTCAGCTTTGAGGACTGACCACTTGTCATAATATTTACAAAGAGGTCAGATTGACTTTTTGAAGAAATCAATACGCGATATAGCCTACATGCTGTTGTGGACCTGGGAGGTAATGGGATCTTTGCAACGCTTGGCTAACAGGACTCCATGCCTGTCTCTTATTATTTTTCTCCTGGCCCCCTCTCGCTCCTCGCCCTCCCTTTGCCTCACTTCACCCTCTGCTTCGCTTCCCTTGATAACGCGAACAGACAATATAATGGACAAATGTTAATAATTAATGTCAGAGCAATTGGAGACAATTAAGTGTGTTGACTGGACCATTAATTTTCCTGGGGCCTCTGGATGGTGGTGGTGGTGGTGGTGGGGGGGGGGGGGGGGGGGGGGGGGGGGGGGGGGGGGGGGGGGGGGGGGGGGGGGGGGGGGGGGGGGGGGGGTGCGCAGAGAGAGGAGGAGTGTACATCTGCAGCAGCAGGCGCATCCTCCAATCTTTCTCATGAGCAACAGTCTGATTGACTCGACCTCGCCATCATCCCTCCGTCCTTTACTTGATTTTCGGAGACCCCCCCCCCCCCCCCCCCACCCCCCCCCCCCGCCCCCAACCCCCCCCGCCTCCCCGGGCCCATGATTTTCGGAGACCCCCCCGCCCCCCCCCCACCCCCCGTCACCGGAGATAACGCCAGGTGCTTCACTGGTCCTCGCGCAGCCTCGGTGTCTGACAGAGTGGTCGGTGAGGTGGGACGTTCCTGGGGCTGAGCCAGACAACATGCGGTTCCGTGGAGTTGTGCGAAGCTGAAACACACCGACGCGCCGTGATTGACGGCCGGGACCGACTCCGTCTGTGGACGGCGCAGGTGGTGGAGCCCACACGTGTGACGGGCGTGGACACACATCACCCATTTTGATCCCTCGCGATGACTCAGCTGGTTTTGAAATAAATGAACGCGAGGACGTGACGTCAGAGGCTCATTTCTACTCACTCGTTTCTGATTAGCGCGCTACTTTCCGTTGAACGATCAGATCGCGCCTCCTTATTTGCTCTTATGCTGCGAGGGGACTTGCTTTGAGCAGCCTGTCGTTTCTTGTTGGCTATGACGAGCACATACTCGCTGGACATAAATGATTATATTGCTGGTAGTTTTAGGATTGAACCATTTTCCTAAACGTTTCTTAAAGCAATGCGCGTTATAGCCCAGTGTGCAGGCAACACATCTGTGGGATTATCGGTACACGGTGAAACAACCGTGATGGATGTGTGTTTGCTGAGATGTCGGGAGACGAGATGATATTTGCACCGACGTCCAAACGGCGTTTGACTCTCCTTTAAAAAAAAAAACACACCACCCTAACCTCTGCACAATTTGGTGCATGCGCCGTGCTGCGCGCGGGTTTGTGTTGCCCACGCTCACGCTGTCGTTTGTGTAGCCGGATGCCGACGGCCCCCCCCCCGCTCGTGTAAACATACGTGGTGGCGGGCCCGTACCTCGCCCCTCTAACACGCGGGATCTGCCATCCTCCGCGGAGAATGGGGAGGGGAGGGGAGGGGGGGGGCAGCATGTTAAGACTGTAAATCACGCAGGTCTGACCTGACATCTCACGACACTCCCTGCCACTCCAGCGCAGCCGGGCACACGTTGCTAAGCAACAGGCCACAGGAAACGTCGAAAGGCTCCGAGGAGAGGAGAGGCCCGACAGACATGACAGTGACAAACATGGAGGAGGGTGACGAGGTGATCCTGGGTGTAAAAATACACCTCTTCCTGCGTCCAACCCTGTCACCGATGCTGTTTCGAGTTGTGCGTCTCGCGTTTTGCAGCATTTGCTGGCGTTTACGGCCTCGCCTGCTGTGACAGTGGAACACGAGGGAGACTTCCTCCGAGTGTAAAAGCTAATTAAATTGTCAGGGAAACACCTCGTTAGTTTGATGATTACAGACACGCCGAGGTGTTTCGAGCCATTACATGAAGTGGCTGAGGTGTTGCCTTTCAAGCTCGCGTCAGAGGCAACTTTAGCGAGCGAGCTCTGACCCGGCAGCAGCAAACGGTGGGTGAATGGAGTCTGCAAACAACAACGAGCGTCGATCTCTTGTTCTCGCGGACTCAAACTGGAAGCTGGTCAGAGCTACCAGCATTTTCAAGCCCAGGTGGTAAATCATTAGCTTCTGATCCACTACAGTTGGAGATCCGCCATAGTTGCTTGGCAACAGTGAGTGTGTGTTAACAAAGTGTGTAGGCAGCCACAATTCGATTCCTGCTAGATGTACTGCTGTGATTTGTATTCATCATCATTATTATTATTATTTGTCAATGCTCACTCAGGACTGCGTGAACATGCCACTTCGCTACGAAATCATTTTGCCAATGCTCCTTTAATGTCGCGTGAACACACATGTTGTATTTAATGTGCATTTGTTGATTAAGTGAGGAAGTCTTTGATCATCATGTTTGTAATGTGTCTGTAAATAAACAGGCACAGTAAATGAGTACGTCTTGATTTTAACGTGCTTTCGCCCAGAACCTGGCGACATCGAACGACTTCAGGAGCGTGCGTCGTCGGTTCCCGTCGTCCATCGTTCGGCACAACGCAAATGTTTTCCTTTGCTTGTCTCGTGTTTGTTTGCCCTGATCAGCGCTGACGTGGTGAGACATCCTGGCCTGACCTAAAACAGCCACTCACACTGAGCCGGACGCAGACAGAGACGGGAAACGGGGTCAGGTCTAATCAACATTGCTGTCATGATCGTGTCCAGTTCACTCCGACCTGTAACCAGGCAACAGGCAGGGCCGCCGCAAAGCTGATGTGACAGTGGCAGGTCGATTGAATGTGGGCGGGTGGACAGGAAGCCGGGGCGGGCGGGCGGGGGGGGGGGCGGGTCTTGGCGGGGGGCGTCCCTGGCGGGCAAGCGGATAGGCGGGCGCAGGGGGCTGTGCGGCCTAACGCAGCCCAGTTCTGTTCCGACCAATCACGCTCACCTGCACTGGGCCCCTGAAGACAGAGGTGGGCACTTCTAACAAAAAGATGAACCCCGATCTTGTTTTGTCCTTGTGGCAAAACACTGTGTCTTCTACAGCGTCGCTTGCTGAGATAAACACAGGTCAGGCAACATATTTGATCTCACTCCTCTAAATAATATACTTTGTTTAGCTGCGGGCTGGGGAGGGGTGGGGGGGGGGGGGGGGGGGGGGGGGGGGGGGGGGGGGGCGAAGCTCGGGAGGTCACGGCAGACAAAGCACTGAACAAGAATCTTAACATGGGGCTGGAATATAGAGCTTAAAGGTCCGGTGTGTCGGATTTAGGAGAATGTCTCAATATCTATTGTCAGAAATGGACATGTGCATGTGATGCAAGAGGAGGGTTACAGGAGAGGGGAGGGTGACAGGAGGGGGGAGGGTGACAGGAGGGGGGAGGGTTACAGGAGGGGGGAGGGTTACAGGAGGGGGGAGTATTCCAGCGAGGAGAGGGGAGGGTGACAGGAGAGGGGAGGGTTACAGGAGAGGGGAGTATTACAGGAGAGGGGAGTGTTACAGGAGGGGGGAGGGTTACAGGAGAGGGGAGGGTTACAGGAGGGGGGAGGGTTACAGGAGGGGGGAGTATTCCAGCGTAGGACAACAAACTGAACGCAAAGTAACGGTTCAAAAGGATTCCGTGTTTGAGGGCAACATCTTTGAACAGAGGAGAGAATTCAGATGAAAGGAAGCCACATTATCTTCAATGGAACAATACAAGACAAGTGTAGGGGAGAGAGAGAGAGAGAGAGAGAGCGAGAGAGAGAGAGAGAGAGACTTGCACGGACTTGGGCAACACACTCACACGTTGCATTATAAATGAATGCATGGATTGAGAGTCTTAATCTGAAGCACTCGAGCAACGTAAACATTTTCGAATTATTTAAATTGGAACTGGTCGTATCTGTGTTTACTTCACATGTATAAGCCGCGCAGCCTGTTTTGAATGGAATTCCACCTAAATGTTACCCGGTCGACACCTGAAGCACGGTGAGGCGTCCGAGGGTGAAACTTTGACACGTTTCCGCGTGAACAAACCCGGAGAACTGAAAAGTCACGAAGACGCTCGCGTCTCGTTTGATCCAAACTGACCAGCAGCCGCTAACGGCAGAGGGAGAGGAATGGCGGCGATATCGGAATCAAAGACACTCACCACGGCCTCCTGCGGACGTCGTACAGGTCGATCTTGTTGGGCGCCCTCCACGGCGTCGCTGCGGAGGGGGAGGGGGAGAAGTCACAGGCCGTAAAAGTCCAGTGGAGGATATTTCAGATCAGATTAGATCAAAGAAATCATAATTTCATCCCGTCTATCCCGTTAGCACTGTGGACATCTGATAAGAGATTGCCAATGTTCCGCGGCGGAGGAGCCCTGGGGGTCAATTTAGACTTTATCTCGGCGTGAGCTATGAGGTGGGCTGCTGACTCGGTGACCTGGGGCCCACCTACCTGGGTAGTAGCGCGTCACCCCGGTGGCGCTGCCGAACACCTGCCAGCGCAGGGAGCTGTCCTCCCGACGGTTCTCGATGAAGACCCGCTCCAGAGCCTGGGTCCAGTTCAGCTCGTTCAGGATGACTGGGGCTGCAGGGACATGAGGATGAACGCTTTAGGATATTTATTTATTTTTTCTGTTTTGTTTCAAAAAGGCGCAGTGTGTAAGATTGATATTTGAGGGGGAAAAAATGACAAAATTAATTACATACGGACATTTGAATGAATTTATAATCACCTAAATGTTGTTGTTTCCCCCCCATCAGCCTTAAATGAGTTTCAATGACACCTGAAGTTGACCGTCGGTTCCCCCTCATGATCGGACGGGTGGGGGTGAGGTGATGGATACAACATGCAACTCCACCACTAGATGCCACCAAATCTTACACACTGCACCTTTAACATTTGGCAGTTCTTTACAGTTTGAGTTTTGCAACCTTTCAAAAAATCCTCTCTCACAGTTTCTTACTAAACCAATCAGTCAGGTTTTGATGGTGTAGATTATAAACCCTCTTAAAGTCTGTGACCGTGAGAACCACCACGAGCAGCTCAGGTCAAATCTCCGTGTTTGGTCTCTCAGGGGAGTTGGTTCTGTTTCCTCAAAGTTCTCCGGCTCACGATCGGATGCGTCACGCTAATGTGAGACTCTGAATCGTCCGTGCCGAGGGTGAACAGTTGTTTGTCTCTGTGATACATTTATTGCCCTTTCCATCTGTAACCCAGCCTCACTCCTGGTGGTCCGGATGATGGATTGCTTGAAAATAAGAAGAGAGCTTTTCCACTTTTTTCTTATAAACTTCAAAAAATGACTTCGACATATTGCGCAGTCATGAAGCAAACAATAGGATTTCTTTGTTGTTATCGCAAAGGTTAACTCCTCTTGCTGAACAACCTTGTCCGTGCCGGCAGCAGCAGCAGCAGCAGCAGCAGCAGCAGCAGCAGCAGCAGCAGCAGCGCCGCACATAAGAATGGATGTATGCAGGTGGCGTGGCGTGGCCGGCCGGCCGGCGGTGGCCGTCTGAGCGGGGGCGTCGCTCTAATCTGGCCGATCTCCGGGGAGGAGAGCAGATGAGGAATCGGAGATGACCTTGCGGTCGGTCATGTGTCGTCGGCAGCAGGTGGTGGACGCCGCCGCCGCCGCCGCCTCTGGATTTTTGATCGCGGGGACAAACGGATTGGAGTCCTTCTCCGTGTTAGAGGACCGCTCGCCGACCGGGGGACTGGCTCTGCGTGTCCTGCTAAAACACACCGCGGCGCGTTTCGCCTTCAAATGCGAGGTCACAGATATATCTCACAGGTCAGCGGCGCTCCGCCAAACGGATTTATGGTGGCGCAGGGAGGAATTTATCATCGAGTCGAACGGGAAATGAAATCGCACGACTGTGGCGGAGGCGGAATAACGGCCGGCATCAGGGTGGATCCTCGTCTCCTCCCCGCCTCGCCTCGTGTCACCGGCCCTTTATTCCCGCTCGGCCTCGATACTTAGCGCACGAGACGCGATGGCGCTTCGCGTACAGGCGCGTTGAAATGAGCGCGCTGCCGCTCGCGGTGTTTAGCGGCTGAGCCGGAGTCAGAAGATGAGGAGTGCAATCAGAGCTTTAATAACCACCTGATTAAAGAGGAAACGAGACGAGGCGCCGAGCCGGGGAGAAATTCACTCTCTCCTCTGATTGAATTACTTAGCAAAACAAAGCCAGATAAGCCCCTCGACCAACTAGTCCAGCCCCCCCCCCCGCCCCCCCGCCCCCGTCCCAACCACTCCTTTGAGTTTCGCTCGCGTAAACGATCATTATCCACTTTTCCCGTTGCTTTTCAATTACCACTCGGGGTCTTTGATGAGCTGTCAGGTTTGGAGTTGAGGAGACACGTCACCCCCCCCACACACACACACACACCCCCCCACCCCCGGCTGCCGTTCAGTTCACCTGCTCCGC
This sequence comes from Chascanopsetta lugubris, assembly GCA_016785325.1. Classification (NCBI taxonomy): domain Eukaryota; kingdom Metazoa; phylum Chordata; class Actinopteri; order Pleuronectiformes; family Bothidae; genus Chascanopsetta; species Chascanopsetta lugubris. The sequence goes on from JAFBJT010005675.1 coordinate 56,003, forward strand.
TCGGAGCCGAAAGCCCCTTGATAATGGCCATCAGAGCGTTGTTAAACTCAAAACATTATGTTTTCATCGACGTCGCTTAAACGCTTCGCTCCACTTAGCGAAAAGCGGCGTCTGCTCAGAACAAAGCAAAGTTTCATTACTCGCCAGCATTCTGTAAAACAAACTGTTCCTAAACACACACACACACACACACACACACACACACACTACAGAGGGACTAAATAGCGTCTGGAGGATAGGAATATATGAAAGCCAAATTACTGCCATCACCGAGGGGAGCTCCTCAACATGTTTTTCTCAAAATTCATAGAAATAACCACAAAGGAAGAAAAGGCGGGGAATGGAGGCAGCCCACAGACGGGATGAACGTAAAAAAAACAGAGGAGCGGGAGGGAGGGAGGCCGAGGGATGAAATGCAACACAGATATTAACATGAATGAGAAAAAGTCAATTTCTCGCCCATGGGGGAAGGGGTGAGAGAGAGAGAGAGAGAGAGAGAGAGAGAGAGAGAGAGAGGGAAGAAAATAAAGCCAAATCAAACTTCAAACTTTAAACAGCTACACTGAGACGTGTCTGAGCTGAAGTGACTGCTTATAGGAAGTGTTTTCATGCCCGGTTATAAATAGCAGACTGGTGCTTTGGAGGTGAACCAGCAGCCAATGAG
>JAFBJT010005705.1:0-30220 GCA_016785325.1 Chascanopsetta lugubris
GGGGGGGGGGGGGGGGGGGGGGGCGATTTGAAGAAGTCCCGGCCCTCCCTGCTCACACCGTCTGTCTGTCCTTCACGGTGACCTTTTCATAAAGGACGCTTATTAATGAATGGCTCCATGTGTGCAACGTTTCAGGGACACGTTTCCTGTTATTAAACATCAGCCGTGAAAGCTAGCCACTACCCTAAAGCTCAAAATATCACACGGGCTAACCAGCTGGCCAATTACCAGCTTATTGCCGAGTTGCGGACAGAGTTGATTTGAGTTCCTGTGTGTTGGGGTTGTGACAATTCGACTTGTAGCATGCGGCCGAAAGAAGTCGGTTTCACATTTCACTCGGGAGATTTACAGAACCAACTTCAACCCCCACGCAGCCTCCATTGAAAAGCGAAGTCACGACGCAGCGACTCTCCGCTCTAACAGGTGCTGGGACTCCGCTCGTGTCAGGAAGCACACGGGGAGAATTCGAATGTCAGACATTTTCCCGTCTCACCGTCACACACTTGCTAACCGACCGTTAATGTTCATGGTGAATGGAGGTGGAACCGGTACTTACACCAACTGCCGCCCGTTCGTCCAAGAAACTCCTTCTTCTCTGAATTCCACAGAAATGTCTTCCAGCCACCGTCATTGTCTTTATTCCCCGACATGGTTTGATATTTTGTTTTACTCCTCGGTTACGTCCGGCTCCGCTTCTCCTCCTGCCACTGTTGTTGACTGACTCTCACACGAAGAGCGAAAGGACAGCTTCGTACCCGTCTCCACCAATTGTACCACACACAATTTATCTCTCAGGGAACCGACTCCGCCCGCCGGCTTCCGTAATAAGTTGGACCCAGAAGAGAGGTGGGAGGGGGCGGGGGTTCCGGCAAATCACAACCTTCCTGCGTAAGAGACGAAAGAAGAGGAGGAGAAACGCTGGAGAGAGAGAGAGAGAGAGAGAGAGAGAGAGAGAGAGAGAGAGAGAGAGAGAGAGAGAGAGAAAGAGAAAGAGAAAGGGGTAGGGGGGATATGGAGTTAGACACAACACGGGGTCCTCACAAAATGTCCAACAGTTGATACGGTCGTCTTTAAATGCTCCCGCTGCCATAGCAACCAGAATGTCGCCCACACCCCTCCACTCTCCAAACTCCACCGTGGAGGAGAAGTGAGGCCAAAACGCCACCGCTGCCAACAACTACTACCGGACAAAAGCTAAATAAAGCGATGGCTACTTGTTCTAAACACCGCTGCCACAGCGAGGTCATGTTGTTTGGGGTGAGTGATTGGCAATTAGCAGAGCGAATCCGTGGCAGCCATTTTGTTTGTTTGTTTGGTAAACGTTAAATATTTGCCAGTTTTCTATTTTTGACCAATTTTAACCTTTAAAGAGAGAATAGTCCCCTTTTCCTTGGCAGCCCTGTTGGAAGTCGTGAATGCAGGTGTTTACCATTCACACCAGTACGGTGTTGGTTAAGTCCTAATAGAGCTTTCATTAATGTGATTAGTAACACCAGTGTTTACCTAGTGTTGTGTCTGTCACATAGCTGCTTTCACATAGTGAACTGCACTGTTTCTGTAGAAACTTTAAAGGTACGCGTATGTAAGATTGGGTGACATCTTGTTGGTGTCCCTACCTCACCTTTCCCATTTGAGCAAGCAGGAGAAGCTATGGTAGCCCCCGGGTTGTCATTAAAGGTCATAAGATCTTTAGCACATCCACTCTGGCAATGTAGAAAGCAAGGCATTCATTAAGCTGATTGTATATTCAAAATGCAATTATATAATGGTTTTGTTGTCATATTTCTACAGATAGTGACAGAAAATGTACACACTGCACCTTTACTTAATACTTCAAAAATCACCACAGCTACAATCAGATCAAGCAGTATGACACAAGGTTACTATATTATACTATACACTGATGTGTAATGCTAAATACACACAAGAGACAAACTACATTGAATGGCAACACAATATTGGGACTAAACACTAAATAATTGGAAGATACGCACAACAGTGAAAATGAAAATATAGAGAAATTAAAATTCAGCACCAGAATTTACAACCTATACTTTAACACATACACACATCCCTTATTCTGAAAACAATTTGGAGTCTGACCAGTTGTTGGTGGTATAGTTCAAATTTAACCGAATGCAATATGTGCTCTGTGTTGCAGGTGCAGCTGTCAGTGGGTTGTGAGTCACCAGATGATACATTGTGCTTCCTGTATTGTTTGTTCCTAGCCACTGCAGACAGTCAGGTATGTTACTTTTTCTCATTTGGTAGATTCTGTTTATTCTTACTGATTTGATAATACACAACACCGAAACCTGTAGTGAAGTTAGATACGGCTAAAGGTGCTGTGTGTAAGATATCTGTCCATTTTTGTCACTTAAGGTAGAAGTAGGGTAACTGAACAATTATACACTGACATTTTTATGAATGTATAATCACCTTGATAATAATCACTTGCTTTTACATTAGCCTAAAATGAGCCCCTCAATGTATATTTACATCAGGAGTGGGTCCTCCCTATGGCGGGCGCCATGTTTTTACAATAGCCCACAGTGGATGTCCTAAACATCTTTTGATCTTTAATGACAACCGAGGGCTACCATAGGTTCTCCTGCATTCTCATAGGAGAAGAGTGAGGTGATGGATACAACATCCAACCTCACCAATAGATGTCACCAAATCTTCTACACTGTACCTTTAAATATCAAGTGTTGTATTAAATGTATGAAATAAAACATGCAAGATTGGGTAAAGATGTGAACCAAAAGTGCACAGTAAGAGTTATGCTTGTTCATGTGTTTGTGATGTTGGGGAGTGGAGGCGCTCTCAGGGGAGATAAGTCCTCAAGAGGCCCTTGAAGATAGAGAGGGACACCCCTGCCCTGATTACACTTACTGGCGCTTCACTCCACCATCAGGGAACCACACATGAGAACATTGTGGGTTCATGTGAAGGGACAGCAGAGTCAGATGGGGACTCCTATACGAATGCAGATGACCAGAAGGAGCGGCATGACATAAAATGGTGCAGACCCAGACGACATATTCTAAATGAGACTTGAGACTAAATGACTTGGATTTAACTATGGGGGTCATGGGTATGGCGATGGATGTGTGACATGTGGTATTTTAGGCTGATTGCAGAACAGAACCACTGCTGTTTTTAGGCTCATTTGTAGGGAAGGTCCAGCTAAATTTCTTTGCAGTGGTTGAGTTGAGAGACATTGATGGCCTGTGGTAAGGCCCGAGTTTTCATTTATTGTCTTATGCAAAGGTAAACATTCTGGAGAAAGTGGCATTTTTGTCAAAGAAAGAATAACTAGGTTTTTTAAGCTTGGTTTGACTCATATGAAGAGAGATTGGTTTAGTCTTAAAGAGATTTAGTTAAAGATGGCATTCATTCATTCATTCATGCATGTTCCTATGTAGTAAGTCAATCCTCTTTGTGTTTATGGGGTCATGTGGTGGGAATGACAGGTACAGTCAACCATCATCCACATACTAGTTATATGAGAAGCTATGTTAGCACGTTATTGTACCCAAGGAGGAAGTGCATAAAGCCAATGGCCTCCTGGAGTTTCCTTGTGGGCAGGGAAGTTATGAAAAAGGCTGTCTGTGCCAGAACACCCTGAAGGAACATCCAGTGTGGAAGTATTCAAACCTCGAAATGGCTTTACCCAAGATGCACACATTGGAGTGGACAGATAGCAGGATGTGCTGGGTCACCGTAGCAGTAGCTTCTGATCAGTCTAGTGTGATAAGAACCGAGCTGTTGCCCAAGATACTATTAGGGGCTTCTGTCACAGATAACAGCAGGGAGATGCGCAGTTGGGGGCTGCTCGGAAAAGAGGGCGCATTTGAGGATTTCTATGACCTGTTTGAAGATTGCTCCATGGAGAATCTAAGATAGGAATGTAGTACCAAGACTGGTGGTCAATAGTTCTCAAAGTTTTCATTTGTGGGTAGTAATAAAGAATTCCTACATATCCACCTCTGGCTTGCAGGGATTTTCTCTATATGGCACAGAAACAGTATCGACCATACTTATACTTAGTTTCTCAATGTGTAGAAAAAAGTATCAGCAGTCGTCAGGCGAACACACGGCTGCTGCGAGACAAAAACAACACCTACAATAATACCATTGCCAGAAGTAGAAAGTCATCAACTAGGTGTGACAACTGTCAACCTGCAGATTGAACTCCAGAGAGCACATTATTTACTGCAATGGCTTTTTTTTTGACAGAAAGAGTTATAGAGTTAAATTATGCCGTTAGAATTAAAATATACAGGAAACAAGACTGTAAGACAAGTTAAAATAAATGAACAAAAGCCAGATTGTTCTGTATTTGGCTGACTGTTGTGAATTGATTTCCTCCAATTGAGAAACCTGTAAGTCTGTTAAAATGAGCAAAACAGCCAGTGCTAGTCTGTTTTCACACCATTGAAAGTAAACAATGTAATACACTCCTTTGTGGGACTATTGATTCTGCAGTGATAACATAGCAGCCCAATGTTTACATAGATCAAGGGTTTGCCAAGATTGTCAGGAGGTGCAGCATTCTGAGATAGGTTGTGGATGAAATGTGGAATGCAGCGTGTTAGCTGGACTTGTGCTCATCAACAACGGCATGTGTGTGTGTCATACTACGTCCTCCTGTACTGGTTGTATTAAAATGTGGTAGATATGTACCAACACAAGATCTCAATCCCCCGGATTACAGACCGAAACTACAGCAGACCAAATCAGGCTGAAAGTCAGTCCTCTTCCCCCTATTGTAGATTGTATACATCGGAAAACAGAAACTTGAAAAACATGTATAGCATGCCAGGAGGTCCAGTCTCGCCCGTGAGATGTTTTTGCAAAGTGCAAAAATATTCATTCACTATTCACTGTACATTTTGTTGCAGATTATTTTCATTAAATTCCTAACTACTTTTTTGTACTTAAACAAAGGAAAACATTTGAAATTGTTTTTTATAGGTCATACTGCTATGATTTTACTGATCTGCCCCTCTAAGGTTCAAATTTGGCCCCTGAACTAAATGAGTTCGACACCCCTGATATATATAGTAAATGGTTGACACCAGTTCCTATTAAACCGTGGGAAGTGACAGGAAACATGGACTGGAGTGTGTGGTCCTTCTCCACAGGGCACATGTGGCCTGCAGGGGTGCATGGACCATGATAGGAGTGTGTATGTTCAGTGGTGTAGTGGCCAAATACCTGATCAAATTGTGGTGAGCTGCTGCTGGAATATCAAAACAAGTATATTTTCTATTTTAACTATTTATGTCCGCTTCTTTGTTGGTTATTGGTTTCTATCGTGACAAGTGTATAAAATCAGTCAATTGATCATAGGCATATTCCATTGATGTATAGCATCAAAGACAACACCAAAGGACTGTTTTATAGCCAGTATCTGGCTCCCCATTTGTTTCTACCACAGTATAAATGAGTACTTGTTGTGAGTCTTCAAGGAAAAAAATACCTTGTCGGTGCTTGTGTTACTGCCAGGAAAATTTGACCAAAATCTCTAATTTGAAGTATTATCCCGGGAGGGGCTGGCACACCCTTTTCCTTTTACACTTGTGAAACAGCATTTGGCTTCATGCTTTGACCTTTGCTATTGACGGTGTGTAAAGGGAGAGTCTTCCCAAACAGACCTTACTCTGGGTTTATATGCTACATACATTGCTGTATGAAACATTTTTAGGTAATCACCAACGTGCTGTATATAAGATATTTGGTACAAGAGCCAAAATGGAATGCAGTTGATAACCTGATTAAAATGCAGTCTAATAGTGATGTAAGTGGTGGGAACATTAACTTCTGCTCCATTATAACACAAAAGAGAAAAGCCATAATGATCACATGATGTTTATAAAAAAAATTTAAAAAACAATGTCAGCTTAAAGGTACAGTGTGTAAGATTTGGTGACATCCAGTGGTGAAGTTGCATGTTGTATCCTTCACCTCACCCTCACCTTTCTGAGCATACAGGAGAACCTATGGTAGCCCTCAGTTGTCATTATAACTCAATTAAGTCCACTCCGGGTTACTGTAAAAACATGGCGGCCCCCGCAGAGGAGACCGGCTCCTCATGTAAATATACATTAATGGGCTCAATTTAAGGTAATGGGAAAGAATAATACATTTAAGTGATGTCAGTCGTAATTGTTCTGTATTCCTTTTACCAATAGAAGTGACAAAAATGACACAAATCTTACACACTGCACCTTTAATATGATCTCACCGACGGGATTACAAAGTGTTTCAGATGATGTCATGATCATTGTTATTAGCAGCCATGGGTCAGGCTGCTTAATAGTTTCCTACAACACCAGATCTGAATCCAATGGAAGACCTTTGGGATGTGTTAGAGCAGGAGAGACGAGCAGTATGAATGTGAACAGTTGATGTGATGCAATCGGGTAAACACAGAGCTGAATACGAGAGGAATGTTTCCAACTACATGGAATCCATGAAATTGAGGCTGAACCTACCCAGTATTGAAATAACTCCCGACATGTACTTCATTGGTCTGCTTTGGACTGCACTTCCCACTGTAATCCCCTGTTACAATGGACTGACAGTAGCATGAATGTCTCTGCAAGTGCATGAAAGGCTGTGTTGATATTTGCAATAGCCACTTTTTTAATGAAATGAATGAAATCATTAATCATTTTGGTCATAGTCTGAAATATCACGACAGTATATCGACTTACACAAAAACAGTCGCCGAGCATGTTTGAGTCCAACTCATTTCTCCAATACTCAATCATTTAATTCTATAAATATTCAATGTTCTTTATACAATGTTTTCAATACCGTATTTCATTTGGTTGATGGTCAATTCAACCTCGAACTATTTCCCTTTACATGTGTCACGTGACCCGCCGTGTTTGACCTTTGCTGTCGTCACACCATCCATCATGGTCTGAGTGGCACAGCACACAGCACTCAACACAGCACTTTCATAGCTGTTCCAACCTAATCCACTAGACTGTTGAACAATCTCATGCGACACAGTACCTTTCAAACCATTTGTCATTTGATCAGAAGAAACCTGGGGATTGGCCACAGAGATTCTCAGTGAGAGACAGAGGCAGAGTGTAGAGGATGTTGGTGGAGCGGGCTGATGGAGAGTCTGCCCTGCAGGGTCGAGTTAACATGGTTAAATCAATAAACAGCGCATCACAGTATTTTCCATACTGCGACCAGTGTGAGAGCTGATCCTCCTCTGTTTACTTATTCATCAAAGTTATCACCAACAGCTGTAAATCATGCAACAACAACATATTCCAGACAGATCCAATGTACAGTATATCTGCTTGTTATCTCGGGTTAATTAAAATATGCCTATTTAATGTATAATGTTATATACATATACAGTACATATGAAAATATGAAAACGCGAGCTACCAGAATCACCGAGAAAGGTGTCTTTCTTGTGCATCAGAATAATTCTAATGACAATATAGCATAGCTTTTTTTATTTTTTTATTTTTTTTCCAAACAGTGTATGTAATAACATTTACTAAGATCACTGTGATGAGATGAGTTCGTTGTCGCTCTGATGGCCTGACTTTCAGATCTATCAGAGGAGATGAGACATGAAATGAGCTATTGGACTGCACTGGCTTTTCCAAGCAGAGCTAATGCATTCATTCAATTTGTGAGTTTCAGTACACTGGCAAAATATGAAATGCATATATATGCACACTCATGAATACATATCAAATGATATGAGGTTTGCAGTGTTGGTGTGTCAGCTATGTGATTTAAAGGTGCAGTGTGTAGGATTGTGTAGTCATTTTTGTCACTTCTATTGGTAGATAAAAATATTACAAAACAATGACACACTGACATTTTCGTCATCACCTAAATATGTTTTTGTTCCCATTACCCTTAAATGAGCCTAGTGATTTATATCTACATGAGGAGTGGGTCCTGTCTACGGGTGCCGCCATGTTTTTACAGTAGCCCAGAGTGGACAAACGAAACATGTTTTGAGTTTTAACAACTGAAGTCTACCATAGGTTCTCCTGCAAGCTCCGAAGGGTGAAGGTGAGGTGATGGATACAACATGTAACTTCACCACTTGATGCCACCAAATCTTGCACACTGCACCTTTAATATCACTTGAATATATAAAGTACCTTTAAAAATGTTTCTTCATCATCAAAATAACTCATTAATCAGATCACTTGGGCACAACTGTTACACTGATACTGTCAAATAATTGACCATCCAACTTAATAGAAACACTGATCATTTTCATTCCTGCTCTCCCATTATCATTGCTGTCAGTGAGGCTTATCTCTGCCTGCCTGCTTCGCCATGCAGTCGGGGCTCAGACACATCCTCCGAGCGACCACGACACATTGTTCTAATGGGGTTACAGCCTAAAGCATAGTGATTTGTTTTGCAGTGGACATTGTTATGGTGGCCTTTTGGCTGGCCTCTTAATTTCATCAGTGAAGCACTATTAAACAGCAAAGGTCCCACAGAAACATAGACCATGCTGAGGGACCTTCTGACATCCTCACAGTGGCAGTTGCATAACCCGGCATACCAGAGATAATTGTGTTTTTAAAAGTGAAGAATTATGCTATTCATTCGTAATTAGAAAGCTCTGATTTGGGGAATTGTATTAGTTCTTGCTGGTTTATTTTGGGCTTTCAGAATCATTTATATTTTCACAGGACAATTAACTTCAAACATAAATGTGTTAATGGTTCTCACTCTAGAAAGAGCCTGACCGTCCATGTTAGAATAACTGAGCCTGTCCTTGAAGCATGAGCAGTAACTTCACATGTCTCAATCTGTTCCCGAGGAGGCTATAAACATTTAGGATCAACAACAACAACAATGTTCAACACCAAATATCTGCATTTTAATTGGTCCAACTAAATGCATTAATTTTGAGCTATTGATAAATAGCTGTCACTGCTATGGAGACATAACACTCCAAAATGACTGTACACATCCAACCTACACTACTACAAACGTATTCATATAAACCTAAATCTGCACATTTCCAGTTTGATGTTTCTAAATAAATATGGAACAATGCATTGTTTTTATTTAACAATACTCTTGCATCGATTGTCACCCTGCAAATTAGACACGTTATACACTACAAGAGATATCACCTTCGGTACCTGTACACCTCAGACTGTAGTTACTGATATTTTCTCAAGCAACCAAATTCTTCTCCTAAGAACTCACACCTGTTTAAATTCAACCTGATCTCTAGAAGAAGCTCTTGACTTCTCAGTAATGCAGGACGAGATATTGGAGGCAATAAGAGGACGTTCAAACCATGGGCCAAGACAGCTTGACATCTGAGAGGTTTTCAAAGTTGAGCTGTAAGCAGAAATCTTAAATAAATAGCCAGAAGCAGCAGTCCTGACAGATCTCACTCAGTGCATGAAATCTCTCTGTATGCCGATGATACTGTACTTTTCATTTAACCCTGTAACCCCAGCATTTGTCTGCTTTTGGTTCAGGAGTTCAAGTTAAGGTCAACAGATTTACACCAACTCATAATATTTGTACTCCCCCTTTTATTTGAGATGCTGAAATACACTGTGCAGTTTCACTTTCTGAACCTTTATTTATTTCTTTTAGACCCTGACAACAAATATCAGTTCAAAACAGGGATGTCAAACATATGGCCCACGGGCCGGAAATCAGCCCGCCGAAGGGACCAATCCGGCCCGCGAGATGATTTTTTTGTGTAAATATTATAGAGAAGATGTTCAGATGTTGGTTTATTGACCTTACTACTTACTTCCTTACACCATGGAAATGGGTCTACCTCATCAAAAATCTCATAGTCCATGAGATTTCAGTGCAGATTTGCTGTTTGGTGTGAACATGCTAAAAAAATGGAGGCCCAGCTCAGGTGGCCATTTTGTATAAAAATTGCCACAAGCCTTTTCCTTTATCGGTGTAAATCAGCACATTAGTTTGAATTATAAACCCATCGGGTTGCATTTGAAGAACCTTGCCTCTTAGTGGATAGCAGGTACGATCAGCCATGACTATCATATAACATATTTCCCATTGCTCTCCTCCATCAGGAAGCAGCCTCTCCATTCTCAAATATTGAATGAGGCGTGTTCCTGCTCCCTGTAGAATGTTTATCCACCTACTTGTCCTCTCACATCCAATTTCCACCCACTCCTCTCTCCCCGGCTGGAGCCACAACTTTCCCTTTCACCCAGAGACATGAAAATGGTGTGAGCGATACCTGAAGGTTTGGAGTTGAAACACTGGGTAATTAGTTGTAAGGGAACGTATGTTCTCTAGTTAGGGATTCTGAACCAGTAAGCTAAAGCAAATATGTGGTGGGTGTTAGAACCAGAGCGCTCTCTGTACACGGTTGTGTTGGGCTCTCTAGAAGAACCCCCTGAGTAATCTGCACTGCCCTCTCATGTCATCAAAATATTTGGACTAGGTCGCGAGGCGTCTCAATTCAATTCAAAAATATTTTGGCAGGCGAGCAACGGCATTGACTGTCTTCAAGGAAGAACAGAGAATGATACGTCACATTCAAACATGGCTGTCGTAGTACGTAGTTTAAGTAAAGAGACTTGTTTGGATTTAGATTACACTTATTCAACCTTAGAACACTGGCGATTGGAAATGGAACCAGATGGTGTCTCCTCTGCTCTACAGCAGCCCTGATATTCAAGATGTATGTGAACAAGCTACTAAAAGATCACAAATGATGAATCTGAATTGAGAAATGAAACTTTAATTCATAAAGACTGGAAATAGATCAAAGTTGCTGTAAAGGTATTTTCACATGGTGGCATAGAGGAGCTAGTATTTATATTTAATTTCTGGAATTAGCCAAAATATCGTTGGTGTTTATTCCATGATCATTATTCAAACTTTCATCTCTCCCAACATACCCAACATGTAAAGGTGCAGTATGTAAGAGTTCGTTTATTTTTGTCACTTCTATGGGTAGAAAAGAAATATTGTCACACAATCTCTCATACTGCACCTTTAATACTATATGTCTTCTTACATTATATTTGTCTTATAGTGTCTTTGTAAGGGTTGACCTCTTGTAGATTACTTGTAGAATCTGTCTCAGCCCAGTCTGATTCATGACAGTAATGCATGATCCTACCTACCTACCCCTTATTTCCTTAACACTATCAGGCTCATCCAGCGCTGACTCATCATATTTTTTGCTTTGCCTTTTACTACTCGTTGTAGACACATCAATATGATATGGGGCTTCTTCAGTGTCCTAAACAAGAGATTATGTTTGGATAAAACCTTGAACCCTTTGATCAGGGATTTATTGTGTTATATATTCGTAAGTTTTTTCTATATGTTTTCTGGTTGACGTCAAAGAGGTTCTGTAAAAATGCCACCATGCTTTTATGTTGGTAGATGATGGGACCCTCCTGGTTCCTAAAGCTGTTACTTCTTATCGACAGAGATCTGACAGTAGGCTGAACATTAAAATTTCTTCTTCACTGTTTTGGTTAGATGCTGCCCCTTTTATGAGCCTCCATGCATTTGAATGGACAGTGGACACTGACTTTTCTGTGGCAGATGTTGATCAACTGGTACGTGTTGTGAATAGACGTTATTGAACAATCTGCCCTTTTCCAAAACCCTCATTGCCCAATCTCATTTCTCATTTTGTTTCCTGAAAGCCTCTCGTTCCATTTTCCAGCAGGCTCATTATGTGTTGATAACCGACAAAGCGCCGACAGGTCTATGGATAATGAAGCACATCAAACTGAAAACAAGTATCAGTGGGAGGCGAGTGTTGCTTCCGTATTTTCCCCTCTGATAGGACACAGCAGTATGATCTTTCAGTTTGTACCCTAAAAGGAACATGACAGGTTGTTATGCGCCTGCTCAGACAGTCTCAGGATGTCAGATTTGTTCAAATATTTCTGAATGGTATGTTGTGTTCTCGGCAGCTCCTCCTGCTGCCTGATTTGAATACAAACCTTCTGTTGCAGAAGGTATAGAGCAGGGAAGTCAAACTCATTTTCACCGAGGGCCACACCAGCAGTATTGTTGCTCTCAAAGGACTACATGTAATTACTCCTTAAAGGTGCAGTGTGTAAAATTTGGTGATATCTAGGGGTGACGTTTCATGTTGTATCCATCACCTCATTCTCACTCTTATCATGTAGGAGAACCTAGACTTCACATTGTCAGTAAAACTCAACAGATGAATCATGAATAACTTGGAATGTCCTGATAAAAATCAGTGTAATTTCAACAATATTATGCTTCAGCTTACAGATACACAAAACACAGAGTCAAGGGTATCTGAAAACGATGAAATTGATTTTTGAGTTTTGGCCCACGGGCCATATGTTTGACACTGGTGCGCCAAGCATTAGCATGGGGCCAGTGGTGTATGACAGCTGGACTCAATGAAAAGCAGATGTTTTCTGTAGCTTGAAAATATTTACCTTAGGAAAGACGGATATCAATGTGTGCAAGATGGTATTTCTGTGTCTGTTTGGTACTCATCCCTGCACTGAATTCAAATGAATGCAGTTTCGCTTGCATGCTAGTTGAAAATCCGTATCAGTAGTCTGTTATTTAAAGGATGTTTCTCTTGGAAAATAAGGGTGAGCGTAAACAATGCATGGGCTCTTTAGGATGTTTTGTGAATCTGGCTTCAGCTGCCTCTGCTGTGAGGTGTTGGGTCACAGTGGACGTGTGCAGGTCACCGTCAGATCAAAGTACTGTGAATGAAGTCCACCATTCTCAAGGTGCCAACTGCACTCCTCTAAATAAAGATTTTTAAATAGACAATAGTAACTATAAATAACTGACAGTTCTGCTCCATTTTGATTTTTGTGGAACTCCTCATGCGATGACTCATTCACTATTCCCGAACATGTGCTGGCACTTATTTTTAGATGCTGTGAGGATGATCTCTCGCGTGGGATCAAATTCTCAGGCTCACACTGATCTCATGAATTTCTCTCCACACTTCACCAAGGCTGCACAGAACAACCTTTTAGGTTTTATCACCGGCCAGAAGACATTCAAAAATAACCAAGGTGCATAATGAAAAAGTGGCAATGTAGCGTAATGTGTCATATGATCACTATGTGTGCAGTGTCAAACTACACAAAGCTTTCCTCAAAGTTCACAAGGGGGTGTTTGCAATATACTGTTGGATTTTTAGTATTTAAATCTAATACTATTAACATTTCTAATAAATTCACAATAGAATAAAACTGTAACTGTACCACACCAAGGTCACAATATGACTTTTCATGAGTCCAAAGGGGCTAACAACCTTTCTATGTTATGAATATCATTTAATTTGTTTTCTCATTTACCAAGAACTTTGAAAAACCCTGGGCATGTTGCCATAGACATTACTTCTTCTTAGCGCCACACCTGGACTAGAGGTGTAGTGCAGTTTCCGTCATCAACCCCCATATGTCACCAGCCTGATTTGAATAAAATGTTCTGGAACACTGAGGTGCGGTGGGAACAGATGACCAGGAATTATTTTACCCAGGTAAATAAAAGTCCCTGGCAATGTTGCTGGAAAAGAGGCTATAACCACTGTTAATGTTGTAACATCACCTTGAGACACACGTCTGAAACCGATGAACCAAATATCACATGTCCCAATGAAGCTTTTGAAAATCTGCTCAGACCCACTAGTTTATGAGGACATGAAAGATGGAAGAATGAGCTCATGAATCGATTACCATGCCCTATTGATCACATGACCTCATGGGATAGAGTGTAATTTGTCTGCCGTCGCTGGCTTTTACAAGATTTTGGTTTCACTGGAACATTAGAAGCTGTGGAGAATCTAATGGCTGTTGTCGTAGGATACCGAGACAAAGTGCAGCAGTGATTGTGCACTGATCCATTTGTGTGTTTCTAATGAATGTGGGGTCATGTTCGCTTTTAGTAATCAAACTACACAGACAAACCCTTTGAATTAGTCTTTTTAGATGGCTCCACTGTTGGCTCTACAAAGTAGCCTGAACTTTTTTCTGCTTTTATTTTATATTTTTGCGAAAACTGTTTTTAGAATCAACAATGTTTTGCTTACACGAACAGGCAGTGCAGTTTCAAGAGACTTCGGGGCCCCATGCAACTACCCCACGCCATTCTGTGTTTTTATGGTTGTATAGTAATTGCACGTGTTTGCGCACTTGTTTACATTCATTTCAGGTGAGCCTTGTCTGAGCAAACCTTCCTGTGGGACGCACGTGTCCAGCGATACAGAGTTTGATTACGTTTGAAAACAATATAAATGAAAACATGGATGGAACCTACAACCAAACCTCTAAATGTATGCAGATTTTTGCAGAGAGCCAGCGGCAGTGGGTTTTGATTGGCTGTCTCATCCTGTGACGTCATTGCAGTCTCCGATACAATTGAAGGGGTTCTCAATAAGTTGTCCTGTGAATGACCATGATCAGCTATGCCTGGGCCCCCCATTCAGACAACATGCCCTTTAGACTGAATTAATAATAAGCACCCTGTCAGTGGGAAAACCACACAATCAATGTTAGATGTGAACAGAGTCTCCTTTTCTCATCTGTTGCCCAAAAATAAGTGAGTGCCCACAGCCTGTGATGTAGTGTTATCAATGAGGTACTGTTGTAGTAGTTAGCTAGCCAAAAATTATTACACTTGCGTCAAGGTTTAACCAATTTCTCAGACTTTCTTGCTGAGGTTTTGATTGCTAAGCTCTGATTGGATGATGCCAGATAAGGGGGAGGGGCTTGTGGGACAGTCATTAGGGTAGTGAAGTCAGAGGAATTACCGTGAAATGTCCATTTAATTCCCCATTATGTGAATCATTAGGATTCCTGAGAGAGAGACTGTGGTTGCAGTTTTCAGTCAAATGAAAAAACACATTCTCAGGCTGAAATCAATTCAGTCATAAATTCTTGATATGTTTTTATGGATGTTTTGTTTTGCAGTCCACAGACAAAGATCAGCGCACGATGTGCCATGCTCAAGGGCACTGTACTTGTAAAGGTACAAAAGTATCTTCTGATGTGGAGATACCATTCATGAATATTAAAGGTGCAGTGTGTAAGATTTGGTGACCTCTAGAGATGAAGTTGTATGTTGTATCCATCACCTCACCTTCACCCCTCTGAGCATACGGGAGAACCTATGCTAGACTTCAGTTGTCAATTAAAACTCAAAAGATGTTTAATAATCCAATAATCCACTCCAGGCTACTGTAAAAACATGGCAGTCTCCATAGAGGGGACCCGCTCCTCATGTAAATATACATTAATGGGCTCATTAAGGAGTATTGGGAACAAAATAAACATTTAGGTGATTATAAATTCATGAAAATGTCTGTATGTAATTGTTTTGTAATATTTTCTTACACACTGCACCTATAAATGATAAACTCCATTTCTTTATTTTCTGCACCTTGTCGCAACAACTGATTTTTGGTGAAACAACATTTTAAACCACACAAAAAATACTGATCTGAAGACCTAGGTCAATAAAATAGAATAGATGGTGATGCTGTATGATTTCTCAAAACATTTTTGATGTTTTCATGCTATGAATTGCCTTGTTGAAACGTGCTGCCTAAATAAATGTGCCTTGCTTTCTAAAATTACCATTCATATAAAAAAAAGCCATTAAAGATGATGACACGGCAAGTTTATAAGCTGTGCAATTAGAGGGTCCACACATGAACACATTCCCCAGAGTCAAATAAATCACCAAATAAATATCTGAATTGCCTGTAATCTGCAGGTATTGCCTTTTAAGGTGCACCTCTCTCCGCAGTGCAACTTTGCTCGTGCTCTTTCTCAGAGTCCACCTTAAAACATCAAGTAATTCCGGATTTGTTCTGTGAGCCGAAAATTATATATCACCCTTGGATATAAAACATCTGGTTAACAACAGGCTGCCTAAAGTGAGGCAGCTGTGAGTGAGCGCGGCAGATACACTGATCCCTCCAACATGCATCCTTCTCTGGTGGCGTTAGCGTTGTCGCTGCTGACCGTGGTCGCGGCTCAGTCCCACGACCATCACGACATGGGATGGGTCAACGCCTATCGCCAGGGCTTCAACTTCCAGTGCCCCCACGGTGAGGTCCTGGTGGCCCTCAGGAGCTACTTTAGCGCGGAAGAGGGCTCGGACCGCCTGTGGACGTTCGAGTGCCAGCCCACACCTGAGGGTCTGGGGGAACCCAGTGACTGCTGGTGGGACGACATCAACCGTGCCGGGATGGAATGGTGAGTCTCTCTGTCACACATCAGTGTTTTACTCTCTTGTTTCCACCTGTTATCTCCGACTGTTACTGCAGTGAGCTGTGGCTGGACCGTCTGTGCATTCTGTTTTCACGAGACCGTGTACGCATTAAATGTACAAACGAATAGATTGATTTGATTTTTAACAATCCGAGGAAAACTAATTCCAGTAGCTGTCACAGTGAGAAGTCTCGCCTGAGGCTCAGAATCCACGCTGATGAAAGGTTGCTGCAGCAGCAACCACTACGTGTCATGGCCAACAGGGATTTAGCGATGACATGTGCATGAATTCAATATGTGATGTGAATAAATTATTCAGCATGATATACAACCTATGGACTGCAGAAATGATTTCATCAAGTGAGTCATCTTGGAACATTGGAGTCAGATTGCATATGACCATATTCTTCACCGATTCTCTTTGACTCTGCTCGGCAGCTGTGTACCTGTTTGTGTTTTACACCGCTCAGATATACAAGTGAAGCTTTTAGGCCCAGATAAACATCCGAATGATGCACCGAAGGGCGCGAATTCTGGAAAAATCCTCGAGAAAGCCACGTAGCAGGCACATCTTTGGATCATCTGTCCCTCAGTGTTCCAATCCAGCATGAGAGGGCCTGCTGCAGATCAAAGATTTAAAAAAATGTCTTTAATAAATGATGGATCCTCATCCCTGTGCACATATTGTGTCCAGTGACACAGGCTCTTAAATGCCAGAACCAGACGGACAACAAAGGCCTATGCAGCGCCTCTGTGTTGTCAGCTGCTCAGACTGTTGTATGAACAAAAGCACCCACGTCGCAGATGAGTGAGTGTTCTACGCAAATTAGAGACCTTGTTGAAAGTGTAAGGACAAATATGGCTGCAGAACGTCTAACTCATGCAGCATCTGCTCAAAGCACACTCTGTTTGATACTGTCATGATCTCTTGTCCTGGGTTGATTGTTATGAGAGAAACCTCGGATAAGCGGTTGATCATGGGTGGGTGTATGAGAGGTTCTTGCAGAGCGTTTTATAAACAATACATGGCGCAGGATTAAATTAAGCTTAAAAAAAAAGATTCGTTGTTAGTGAGTATTTTCTCAAAAACACTTCGAGTACATCCTACCAGGTTTATCTGCATTGAAGATTTCAATGTTCTTCATGAAACAAAACTGAATTTGGTCCATTATTGCTCATGCTAAATGTAAGTTGTTTGTGTGTGTTTTCATACATTGCATATTGGCACTTTCAGACTTCAGTGAACAGCTCAATTAAAGCTTCATTCCCAAATTCACAATTTAACAAAATAAAAGCTCTTTAATTCAGCAATGCAGTACTGCAAAAAAAAAAATGTTTGTGAACAAAAGATTGTGCCACAAAATTTCAACATGTGTATTTTTTATTACTTCTCCAATAAAAATCTTGAATGTCTTTCCCAATCCACATCAGTGATATGTCTTCAACAGACAGTTCCTTGGAACACAGCAATATAATCACAGGATTGGTCTAACAGTCCATGTCAATAGTCCTTAAGAGACTATTGTCTGTTTTACAAAACACATTCTTTTGCAGAAAATTACAAATGTTCTCTGTGCAATCAGATAATGGGATTTTAGCCCCAACCCAGGCAAACATGTCTGATTAACCACCAGCTGCAACTGAAAGGTTGATTCAATTAAAGGACTCAATAAATGCCGTTGTAGCCCGGCATCTCTATGTAAAAAACAACAAACAGAAACTGCTGACTCAGCTCAGTCTGCTTCAGATTAGCTTTTCCAGACTGGAGAGCAAAACGTACTTGTGTATGTATTTGAAGTCGAGAGCAACTGCACCCGGCTCTCTGATTCAAACGCAAATGCCGTGTGAGCACTCTCGATCGCTGCCACGCCTGGTGTCTATTTGAATCACACTAGCTGGGATGGTATCCTTCAAGGTAATTACCCCCATCGGCTGAACGGCCCATGTTGCCATGACAGATGTCTACACATGCTGCAGCTCCAGCTGGTTGGACCTGGTCTTTTCAATGTGTTATGGTGACAGTAGAGAGTCGAGCCATAAACAAACAGAAACATCAACAAACCACTATTTACTTGAAATATGGATTCATTTTTAATCAGTCTTTAACCTCCTCATGTTTAATCAGGCACAGAAATAGGAGAATGTTAATGCCTTTTCTTGTAAACCTGATCAATCTCTTGTGTCTATGCAGGACTTCCACTTGTACCCGTAATGGCCTGGTGGCCGGGATACAGAGCAAGTACTTTGAGTCGGTTCTGGACCGGGAATGGCAGTTCTACTGCTGCTTCTACAAACGCCGATGTCCTTACTCCTGCATGTACGTCCATCTCACTATGACAATGGGTTTTCTCATTTGTAGTGTAAAAATGATGACTTGCTAAGGGCCATGTTACGATAAAGTTGCATATGCTAATTCTAATGTGTGAGCTTTAGATAATGCAGCAGTTCTTGATCTATGTTAAAACTTCTCTTGACCATTGCTACATATCAACTGTCTAGACGTAAAAGTCAAATAATTATTAACACTTGACCTTCTGTTGCTTTCTGCAGGCAAACCACTGACGTCCCCGAGCACTACAGAGAAGAGGCGGAAATGGTGGTCCCCAGTTATGGCTACTTCATCCGAGGTGCTCAGACCACCTTCAGCGGCGTGCTACGGTTCGTTCACAACAGCTGCTTATTTCCCTGAATCACTGCTGATCCCATGTGGGAGTGGGTTAGACCAAAAATCTAACCGAAAAATCTAAATAATCCCCTCATGACTGTGTGGGAAGAAAATGTCTCCGTTGCGAGGCCCGTGGGATCAGGAGTTTATAGGCAGAGGAAGACACTAGTACATTTTTGGTAATGTTTGCCACCGTTGAACTGACGAGATTTTGTTTCCCCCCTTGTTTCAGAGATCGTCAGTGGAAGTACATCCTCTGCAGAATGACAGACTTTGATTGTGAATTTGAGAATTTGTAGTTTTGAAGCGTCCTTACCCAACCAGCTCTCATCATATCTAATCCTACATATAAACCAAGACACCACACTGACATTATACAACATGTATGGTTAATTTTTTCATTTCATGTATTCACTCTGATCAACCACAGGCATTTGGCACATGCCCATAATAACCACTGTGTTTTTGGTATAGCGTGTAAAACAACCACTCGGTCACGGTATGAAGGTAAATATTAAAATCATCATCATCACGTAGGGTCCTCTGGGGATTTGGACTTCACCGAACGGCTCAAGTGTTTTCATTTAGTCACAGGAGGAGCTGGAAGTCCTCTGGCAACACGTGAAAGTGGTTTTACAAAGCAATTATTGGACCCTGTGTTCAGGACGATGGGAAAAAACCAAGTCAGGCTGTGCTCCAAGACCTCTGATTCGAGGTCATGGCGAGGAAGAACCGTCAACACTATTCTTATGCTCATGAAAGAAATAAAAGTTTATAACGAGCTGCAGACTAATTGTGATCTTGTCTTGGAAGTGACGCAATAATAATTAAGTATTGTCTCGGGAATAATTAGAGGACCTTTCGAAACCTTACAAGAGTTCCCACCTGCTATATATTAACTTTATATTGCTTCTGTGTTCAGTGGTTTAATAAGCAACAGGACTATATCACCCCAGGTCAATACTGAGAGAAGGGATGATGTAGCTTTGTGAGAGTCTTCTGAGAAAGGATGAACTCAGTCATGATGATATCAACACAGCTCCTCTGGGCTTCACTGAGGGCAAACTCAACACCACATGTTGCCACAACAAAACGCTTGGAGAAAGAGCGTGTTTGTGTGCCACCCGGCCCGACATCAGAGATTACCTTATCAACAGCCAATTACGTCTTCACTACCAGTGACGGTATATAAACACACATGCATCATGTAAATTCAAGAGATTAAAGATCAAGATCAAACCTTTTGAAGGAGCAGGTCTGTTGTTTTTGGAAAACGGTTCAACTGACTAATATCTCTGGTAAATGTCAGTTAAATTCACAAGTTCTTTCAAAAGTGTTTTCACCAAGTTCACCAAGAGAGCTCCCTAGTCCAATTAATCAACAGGCATGTCCATGTAAGGACAACTTCCTGCCGTCTTTTTACCGGAAGAAATTGCTAGCTTGCACGATAGCACTAGCACTTATACTACAAGCAGCAGTACTTGTTATGGTAATAACAGTCATCATAGGAGTAGAGCATGTCCCTAAAACAAGTTTCATTGAATTAGCTGAAATACTCGTGAGTTGTCATAATAAGATGATGGTGTAGTCGCAGTACACAGAGCTGTCCTCCCGCTGCAGTCTCCTCCACTCAGTTTCGAGCAATAGTCAGACACTGCATGTTGTTGTGTTGCAATGGCGGAGCTTTCATTAGAGGGTTAAGACGGCGAGGGGCGCGCATCAGTGTAGCCTGCTCTTACTTGTTTTGACAAAATAATGGTCCACATTTAGTTTGATAATGATGGCCATGTGTCGAAGCTCTGGAAATGATCAGTAAGTGAACCATTAGCCGGTATTGTTTTGCAGACGGTGGTCTGCCTGTGTTGCCACATGTCTTGACTTTGGCTCGTGAGTGTTCCTGAGAACTCTCCAAAACACTCTTTTTTTCTCATTGCGTCTAATAGCATTTAAATTGAAGGAGAGCGACAACACTTCAACTCGATACTGGGGAAAATGGCGTCCAGCAGCTAATTTGTCCTCATTCTCATTCAGGACAGGACAGGCAGTATGTTTCACCAGCTCCATTCACCAAAGTGCCGTTAACATCTATTCAAAGTTAATGGAGTGGACTGTTTGAAGGTTAGCAGGCTCACTACTCCGTCTTGAAAAGAGCTGGGGACCGGTCCAGTAGCTTTCAGCAGTGTTTGTTTATGGCAACTGCTGATTCAGGGCAAGGGGCCAAACACTACAGCGTAACACAGCTGTCCCCTGAGCCAGTGGCCGGTGGCGAGCCACACGACTGCTGAGGCCTCCTGCCCACAGTGATCCACTGTCCCTGTGGTGGAAGCCTCTTTCATTTTTTTCATTCATTGTCTCACTTTATCACCGCTGCCCTCCGTAACATTTTCATTACGGCGAGATGAGAAATGATCTTTTCAAAACAATATTCACACCAGCTGTAATTAGAGTTCATGGGCGGGGCCACGAAGCTGACCTCTCCATGCGACCATGACTTTTGGAATCTGTATTTATCCATCATATAATCATGAGTATACATTTATGGTGAGCAGAGCCCCATGGAGAAGGTTGATTTAAGTTCTGATGAAAACCAGCGTGTGTTGTCAGGAGACTGTGAGGAGAGATGCCACTACTGTTCAACACTGCGATGTTCAACACCAGCAGACGTCATAAACGACAGAACCATGACAAGAATGTGGAGCTCACAGTCAATTCTGCTCTCTGAGTAAAGACGCAGGTTTTATCCTCAGCTTAATGAACATAATCCTTCTGATTCACGAAGAATTCAGCTGAAAAGTAAACATTCATGTTGACCCCAAAAGCTCCCATTCGTCTTGATGGACTTACCCAGAAACGTCTATCAACCAGCGTGAGACAAATGTTCACATGATGACAACTGTTGTTAAAAAGTTAGATGATCTAAAAAGTCACATGAATGACTTGAACCATCCAAATTCATTTTTCAACTCCCCGAAGGTTCACGTAACATGCAGTACACTCATTCATGACTATGATGAAAGAGACCGTCCTTCCGGTTCATCCTCTTGGGACAGTGAATACCAGCACAACACTGATGCCAAGTCATTGAATATTTCAGGATGGACCAACATGTGTGAGTGATAAACCAAAGTGAACCCTCAATTCAAATTAAAGGTACAAGTGTACACAATTTATTAGTATGTTTTACAGGTGCTGTGAGTAAGATTTCAGTCATTTTTGTCACTTCTATTGGTAGATACAAATATTTCCAAACAATTACATACTGGCATTTTCATAATCACATAAATGTATTTTTCTTCCCCACTACCCTTACATGAGCTCTTTAATATATATTACCGTGTATTTTACAGTAGCCCAGAGTGGACATACTAAACATATTTTGAGTTTTAATGACTGCTGAAGTCTACCATAGGTTCTTCTGCATGCTCAGAAAGGTGAGGCGATGGATACAAGAGATGTCACCAAATCTCACACGCTGCACCTTTAATGTGAGTCTGATAAACCAAGCAGTCTTTATGGTTTTGTTACCATAGAATGAGCCTTTACATTGAGGTCATCATTCATTCTCCCATACTCACGGTAAGAGAACATGAGGCGATGACTGCAACATGTAACTTCACCTCTAGATGCCACTATAACCTTCACACTCAGCCCTTTTGATGGGATTTGAGCAAATTTGTGTTTGAGCAAACACTCCACCCACCATAGCTGGTGACATAAAAAGCACTTGTATGAATTATGGAGCTTGAAAGCCAATAAGCTGGAGAGCACTCGTGCAGCCCTCACCATAATTCCACCTAAACACAAATCATCTGAATAGATGGGGAGCATGTGATGTTTTTGTATTCACAGCTGATCGCTGAGTGTGTCCTGCTCTCCGCTCCGAACCTGAAACCAGCTGCTGCAGTAAATGCCTGACTTCCTGAGCTGTGATCCGGTGAGGCTCCGGTGAGGCTCTGGTGCAGCTGCGAGAACCAGACAAACAGCAGCCTCTCACGGTGACAGGCTCCTTCATTCAGCTCTTTCTCAAATGACAGTGGTCACAACTCACACCCCGGCAGGACATAAACAAAAACAATGTTTCTGTTTTGGTACAGCATCAAAGTAAAATAATCTAAAATGATCTTGCAGGCCACGTTTGGCCCGCGGGCCACAAGTTTGACACACATGCTCTAAGCGCTGTGATCTGTCATAGAGGGTAATGCATCGTTGTAAATTATTCAGATGAGCTGCCGTTGGTTGTTCCATTTGTACTTGACCTGCAGTTGTAATTCAAGCTGAATAGATGCTTGATACGTCCAGTCTGTCTATTGTAAAAACATGGCTGCCCCCTCAATGCAAATATACATTAAAGGGTTAGTTTAAGGATAACCTAAAAAGCAACTCATACATTGATGTGATTATACATTTGTAAAAATATCACACACTGCACCTTTATATTAGTAGTAAATGTACCCCTCATTGTACCCTGCCCGGCCCCCGCCCCCGCCCCCGCCCCCGCCCCCGGCCTTCCTCTGCTTATGCTACATGTGCCAGATATCATTTACAGTTTATTTTTTTCCCATCAGCCCCTTGTGTTTTAGATCTAAATATAGAATGTTGGCATGCTAAAGTGAGGTGACGTCAACGGTAAACTGCATACGTGCCATAAAAGCTGTATGTTTACCACATGTAAACATTGGCACTGAGAGCATGCGGGTGTTAGCATTTAGCTCAATGCAGCGCGGTGCCTAAATTTAGCTTCAGAGAACTTAGAGCTTAGCTGTTGACTCTTGTTTCCAGACCTCTGTATTAAATGACTTATGGTCTGAAGAGGAATGTGATGTACTGTTACAATCCTCCTCTGACTGGAGAGGCAGCACTACAATCTATAAACCTATGTAAGTCTAGCATCGTTCTAATCATTTCAGACAGTTAGATGAACCACACTGCTGTTATCCCATTAGGGTAATGTAATATCAAATTATTTACTTCCTGAATCTATCAGAGGTGGATATGCATCTGAGTCATTAAAGGTGCAGTGTGTAAGAGTTGGTGGTGACATCTGGAGGTGAAGTTGCACGTCGTATCCATCACCTCACCCTCACCCTTCTGAGCATGCAGGAGAACCTGTGGTCGACTTCAGTTGTCATTAAAACTCGGGAGATGCCGAGTATTGTTTTGTCGTAGTTTCAGAAGTGACAAAAATGGACTGAAATCTCTCACACTGCACCTTTAATTCAGGCCCCGTCGTCTCTCCATAACTTCTCCCTCTCGCGCTTTCAAACTTTCGGCCGATCGAAATGTTTTCATTCAAGAGACATGATCTGTTCTCAGCCGGCAAAGGAGCCGAGCGCTGTGATTGGACGCCGGCCGGGAGAGCCCGTGTGAGTGAGCGAGCACCATGCAGTGTGACCCTGACCCGGCCCCGGGGCTGCACAGATAGCCTGTTTATTTTAGGGAGCCTCTGCCCGCTCTCACTGCTCTCACTTGAGGACAAAAACAGCTGCCTCTTTTCATGTCCCACAACAAGGGGCGCAGAGCAGGGTGTGCGGATCCAGCGCTACTCCGAGGCTTTTCTCAGAAGACGTGAGTTATAGTGGCGTGAATTCATAG
Organism: Chascanopsetta lugubris; assembly: GCA_016785325.1. Lineage (NCBI taxonomy): Eukaryota > Metazoa > Chordata > Actinopteri > Pleuronectiformes > Bothidae > Chascanopsetta > Chascanopsetta lugubris. Next base: position 24,526 of record JAFBJT010005705.1, read on the forward strand.
AATATGGAAAGTCAACAAAAGCCGCCATGGCCATTCGAAGGGCAAATTCGACGGGATCACGGGAAAATGACAACAAGCTCCTGTGTCGTGGCGATTGTCGTGTTTTTAGTCATTGTGTGTATTGAATTGAGCTGCAGTGTTTTTCCGTGGCACCATGTGTAGAATCTGGTGACATCTAGTGGTGAAGTTGCATGTTGCACCCCCCCCCCCATTCCTTCCCCTCCCTTCTCCCCCCCCCCTTCTGAGCATGCAGGAGGAGTTCTGGTGGTCCTCAGTTCTCATTGTAACTCAATAGGTTCTTTCATTTGTCTTCTCTGGGCCACTGGTGCTGCATCATGGCTGCCTCATTATCTTTATTGCAATAGAAAAGGTAATAGTTGTATTCAAATCTTACACACTGGACCTTTAACGCTCATCATTGCACCTTCTCGTTTGTAAGATGTGTATCATTTTTATTCCTCTATTAGAAAAACACATCCTGTCACTGTCGCTGCTCCCTGACAACCACTGACATCCCTGTTTTTCATTTCAAACTTCATCATACAACAAGAGCCTGGCTGACACGTGCTGACATGTAAGGTACATTCTGTACAGTTGGCGTGTGTGTGTGTGTGTGTGTGGGGGGGGGGGTTATGAATAGAAAATAAGGTTTGTGTCCATGCAATGGAAAGACAAGCATGTGTGAACCTGTGGCAGGTTGGGCACGGCACAGGTGAATAGTGCGAGGTGTGTCCGTGGTTCGACTCCGCTGCAGAGGGTGAGGACACGGGACGTCACAAACAAGGACTCAGATATTTCATCCCTTCACATCTCCCTTTTACAAACCATTCACCTCGGGTGAGGACGTGCAGTGGCAGAGTAGAGTACACGCCCCTGCAGAACGGATAAAACAACTAAATTAGTGACTCTCGACTGGGGGGGGGGGGGGGGGGGCGCGGCCCCAAAGGGGGGCCCGCCGCGGACCTGTTTTCAGCCTTTGACTGGGACAAAAAGTAAAGAAAAAATATTCTGTGCTTTTATTTCGCAGATGTTTTTATGCATCGTGTCTATTCACACTCCAAAACACTAGGTGGCGATGATGCCCTGTAATGCTAATAGACACACACACTGTCACCGATAGAAGAAAGAAAGTTTGTTTACATATGCTTACCAAGGCAAAATGTTAGCACGACACCGACGACGTGAAGTATAGATCTTTTCATTAAAGGTGCAGTGTGTACGATTTTTGTTAACAAGAAAATGACATTTTCCTCGATTTGGGTCGCGGCTTGTCATTTAGGCGTAATGGTGGCTCCCGAAACCAGACCAGTTGCCAAAGCAAAAGGCTGATGGGAATTCTCTGGAACACTCCCAGTTGCCGACTCTTGGGGCAGATTCTTTGCGTCGAGGACTCAGGAGGGAGCTCGGCACTTGTTTACACAGTCGCCTGGTGTCCGTCCTGTGATCACAAAATCACGGTGTCAGATCATCGAAGCCGCGTCGAGATTTAAAAGTTAAGAACAACAGCTTACTCACTTTTCCCCTCCGCCCCTCTGGATCTGCTGAGCAAAAAAAAAAAAAAAAACAGGTTGTGATGTGGGAAGGCAGCCAAAGCATTGTGGGAACAAGAGGTGTAAGGTGAGCTCAGTGACCTACTGGTTCCCAGCCTTCCCTTTGGCTTTCTCACTTTCTGTGCTCGCAGCGCACCTCCAGACAAAAGCATCATTATTGCTCTTGGATTCCTCACTGGCGAGTTGTTGGTCGTGAAACAGCGCAGAATAAATGAGATGCGATTTATGGTCTGCGATGGTGGGAGCTGAATGGATCCACAACAAGAGCGACTTTCCTAAAGTTTCCACTTGCTCTCGCTCACTCTGAGCGGGAAGTGTGACGCCTCAGTGTTTCCACTGTTGGTTTCTTGTTCCCCACCCGTCGTGATCGGTGTTTCCTTGGCGGCGGCGCGGCGGCGGTAGACGTGAATAACTGTACGTCGCCGCAGGTGAAAGGTCGACGCCGCGACGGTAAAAGATGCAGCGGAGCTCGTCGAGTGTGTTAATCTGTCTGTTGGCCAGAGGCCCGGGCAGCGAGGAGAGCGGGACTCGAACCGTTTTGTGTTACATGCAACAGGCGCTTCTCACACCAGCGAGCACGTGCTCGAGTCTCGTCCGCGCGGAATCCAACCGTGACCCGGAGTTTAGATACACTCCCGCAGGTTCTCAGGATATAGAAAATCCATCACAAGGTACAGAACAATGCTCACACGCTGGCTTCGCTTTTACCTGACATGTTTTTCCATCAAAGGCACAAACCTCAACACGGAGGAGTTCTCGAAAAAGTGGCAATCCTTCTCAACTTTCGTCACCTGGAGTTTTTCGTCGTCTGCTGGTTGACCCACTCTTCTCTTTGCCCCTTTCTGTTTTTCTTTTTTTTAAATATTTTTTAAAATTGATATTCTATTTTGAGAATTTGTATCTGCCTATACATCGACTCATTTATTTTTCTATTGTTGATATTGTCTCTTGTTTAGTTTAGGTTATTTTATTTTATTTTATCTATTTATTTATTTATTAATTTTTTTATTTATTGTCGTTGTTTCTGTTGTTTTGACTTTGTCCATACGCTACAGTGTATAACTACCCTGATGATGTCATCATGGCTCGGACCTGGCGACCAGCACAAACCCACAAAACACCAAGGTCACGGGGCCAAAGCACGGTGGAATTACCAGGAATGGGTGGAAAAAGGTCAGACTCGGGTCACTAGAGCGGGACATTATGGGATGTGTCGGGATAAATGCAATTGGATCTTGACACATGCCATGGAATATGCTGTGCTTCTCCGTGGCAACACATCAGAGGAGGGTGAGGGAGGCTCTCAGCGGAGCTGACACACATACGTCATCCAAAGTCACAGTAACACAGTCACAGACTTCCAGCCAGCTGATTTGTTGGTTTCGCTCTTGTTGTATTAAGAGGAGGTTTCAGCGAAGGAGGGAGAAGAAAGGTTAACGTGCGACACACAAGTGAGACAGAGGTGCCGAGGTCAGATCTGCGCGCGTATCTGCGCCGCTGCTTTCTGAGGAAACACAACAAAGCGTCACACAGTTCAAAGTAAAGACATCTCAACGCCTCAGACATTCCAGTTGTATCTGTCTTTGAGAGGTTCCTTGTGTCAACGACACTCGCACTAACACGAGAAACCGCATCTGAAGCGTTCGTTTCTGTTTTTCAACTCATCAACAATAGTAATGTTACTTTACATTGTATAAGCCTCACACTGCCTCGGTCTGCTGCTGAGAAGGTGAGCAAGATCGAATCACTGCCCCAGACGTCCTGTTAGTTCGAACAGCAAAAATAAACTTGATTAAAAGATCAAGGCCTTAAATCAGGCCTTAAAGGTGAAGTGTGTCAATTGTTGTCACATCTGTAGAAATAAGATTACACAAGAATATATACAGACATGTTTATGACATGTTATCACCTCAATGCATGTCTTTGCCTAAACTGAGCCCTTTAATGTATATTTACACCAGGAGTGTGGGTCCTCCCTATGGGGGCCTCCGTGTTTTTACCGTAGCCCAGATTGGACGTACTAAGCATCTTTGGCGCTTGAATGACCACCCGGGGGCCACCGTAGCTTCTCCTGCACGCTCGGGCGGACGGGGCGAGGCGATGTCACCGAGTCTTACGCACTGCACCTTTAAAGTCTGAAATACTTGTGTTGGCTTTGGATTTTTGCCTCAGAAAAATCCTTTTGGCACGTTATACAGCTGTGTCATGTTTCTGTTAGATATGAGAGCGTGACACGCTGAGCTGCACTGACCTGGAGTCGGTGTTCAGAGGACCTTATCTGTCTGATAATATTTACAGACAAGACAAGAGTCACACACGAGAGAAGCAAAACACTCTCCTCCTCCATTGCTAGCGTCTTGACTCAAATGAGTGCTCGCGTTGCGCTTCTTAAAGGCGCAGCGTGTACGACTCGGCGTCGTCGAGGGGTGAAGTTGCACGTTGTGTCCCTCGCCTCAACCCCATGGTGGCCCTCAGTTGCCGATAAAGCAATAGGTGATTAGTATTCCGGACTACCGTCAAAACATAGAGAGGACCCGCTCCTGATGTCAATGTACAGTGAAGGGCTCGCTTTGGGGCGATGTGAAAAGAACCTGATGCATTCAGGTGATTGCACAGTCATGAAAATGTCAGTGTATCCTTTTTAGATACAGATGGAAGTGGCAACATTTTACACACTGCACCTTTAAATGATGGGTTTCATGATCTTCGACGAGCTTGAACAATTTGTCGTGGCTCGTGTTCTTCCATTCTCTCAAAGTTGCCCTACGTCTAGTAACGGGGCAGCTGTGGCTGAGGGGCTAGAGGAGCTGTCCTCTGACCAGGGGGACGGGTGTTCGATTACCCCCCCCCCGCCCGGGGGGCCGGGGGTTCGTTTCCCCCCCCCCCGTCCCCCCCCGTCCCCCTCCCCCTCCCCACTCTGCGTGTTGAAGTGTCCTTGGGCAAGACACTGAGCCACACATTGTTCCATGTCTTCATAGATACAACGCGCTGTAAATAGATGCACAGTGTGAATGCTGGTGTGACTGGGTGAATGTAAACGGAATCACCAGGACCTGATAAAGAGCTGTATAAATACAGACCATAATACGGGCACTTTACACGGCACTTTAAAGGTGCAGTGAGTAAGATCACACTAGTGGTGAGAAGTCGCGTGTTGCATCCATCACCTCACCCTCACCCCTCTGAGACAACCTGTGGTAGACTTCAGTTGCCAATAGAGTGAAGAACTCTGGGCTACTGTAAAAACATGGCGGCCCCCATAGAGAGGACCCGCTCCTCATGTAAATACACAGTCATGGGCTCATTTAGTCGGAATATTTAGGTGATTATAAATCCCTGAAAATTTCAGTATGAAACAGTTTTGTGATATTCTTAGCGGTGACATAAATGACCCAAATCGTACACACTGCACCTTTAACTAAATCTGAGCGTTGAAAGACCTCTTGATTTTCTAAATCCCCCTCCACTGAAATCGACACATGCACAATGAGAAGCCTTTAGCGTGGGATTGTATTGTATGTCATCTGTAAGCCACACACCGCTGAGCGATACAATCTCGAACCTCCAGCTCAAAACTCCCTTTGACAAAATCGCCCGGTCTCACAAATCATGATTTGTTGTGTTGCCACGGCAACCGGGGAGCAGAGGTCACCGCAAGTCTTATCGGGAGCGAGCCCAGTGGCCATATTACAGCCGCTCGGCTAAATATACCCGCAAAATATCCGCCACCCTCGGCCGGCCAGACAACAAAGGTCTGAGGGATAAGTAAGTGAGCCGCGATTGCGAGCTCTTACGTCATCGCGGTCCACTCGGCCTCCGACGGTCTCCCCTCCGTCTGCCGCGCAGCGCTGAGACCGATCGAAGACCGCATCCGCTGGGACGGTGGAGCTTCCCCTTCTCCTCCACGTCCAAAGCGGCGCTACGGGTGCGCCTGCATCCGCGCCGTGCCTGGCAACATATAAACAGCGGGCACACGGATCCTCCCGTGGCCAGTGTGTAATGGAAAAGTACTCCAGAGCCTTTCTATCACTGTATCTGGCCTCGGGCACAGCCAGATACAAGACAATGAAAGATAAGACGGTCTCCTCTCTCTGCCTGCTCCCCCCCCCCCCCCCCCCCCCCCCCCCCCCCCCCCCCCCCCCCCC